>JAGKQL010000859.1:232229-273565 GCA_018398635.1 Cyprinodon brontotheroides
ATAAAGTCACGACTTATACTTTAAACTAAATCTTAATAGCATCAAATTTTAACAGTTTTTTTTTATCTGCTGCTGTTAATGACAAACATCTAAATATATGAATGTTTCTGTGAACCAGAAATCACAGAGCAGTTTATCTCCAAATAAACAGAAGTAAACAGAGTTTAGATTCATGCTTCATTCACACATTTATTCTGACACCTTCAGATCACACTGACGTGGAAACTATGATGGTTTAGTTTCTACAAAATTGTCTTTTTTTAAACCTATCAAACATGTTCTGCTGCTCTGAAGGGACTGGATCCATTCGTCTTATTGACCTTATTTGTCCTGTTTATTCATACATAAACATATATGTGTGTGTTTGTATCGATTTAGCTTCAATATGTTTTAGTTTCCTCTGTCAACAGGGAGTAAGTTTATGTACTCCAATCCAGCCATATATATACTTCTCATTTCTCAGAGCTCTTGGCTGGATTATTATTTCTTTTTATATAAAGTAAATTTTTTTCTTAAACAATATTTGCCTTTTTAACCTTCTTCCTACCTTTAAGCTTTGTACAATGAATAAATAAAACCAATACACTGGGCTTTTTCTGCATGTCTGTTAGCATCTGAGTTTTACTTAGAGCTCAGATCACCTGTAAACTCCAGTTAAGAATTCATTAATTAGTAAATAAATAAATATGTTTTTTGGAGCTATTTATTCTTTATTAATTTGAATTGTGTTAATTCAAATTAATAAGATGAATGAATATATTTTTTTATTTACAGAGCAGGTTACTAATTGTTGATTCTACTTATCTTTGTTTTATTAATTATCTTTTTTTCCTGATGTATGAGAGGAAGCGATGTGGATCAGTCCACTTTCTACAAGTGTAGGGGCCTGGGAAAGGACCAGCAGCCATTTTGGGTTTGGTGCCTATGGTTTTTACCAGTGCAAGAGAGATAGGACAAAAGAAAAAGTTTGCACTCTTTAATAATTGGCAAAAAATAGAAACTAAACCAACCAGACCCATCATCAAGTCTGAAAATTGAAACTTCCTTTGCCTGCGTATAGAGACTTGACCCCAGTGCCTTGGAACTTTAATTTGATGTTTGACCTGGCAAACAATCACCACTACAGAGGTATCCCAATTTAATTTTAATTTAATCATGATTAGTCTTATTAATTACTTTATTGGTACTTTCTAAGAAATGCTGGGTTGTTTTTTTAACCCAGCTGTTAGGTTGAGGATTTTTGGTAATTAAATTTGGTTATTTCCTTTGAATTGAGTTTTCTGAGAACTAAATTTCTAGATTGTTTCTGTTTTGGCATATAGTTATTAGCTGTTGGGTTGTAATTTGTATGTTGTTGGAAGAATGTATATGTTATCATTTATTAAAGAAACTTGTGTGTTGTGTTGGTATCATTTCTAGGACAATATGGGGTTATTATTATTAACCAGTGTTGGGCACGTTGCTTTGAAAAAGTAATTAGTTATAGATACTAGTTACTTCTCACAAAAAGTAACTGAGTTACTAACCGCAATTACTCCACAATAAAAGTAACTATTGCATTACTTTTGCGTTTCTCGTCCCCGTAACCCTCAGCCACACACCGCCCACTAAGTGGACCTCACCAGCATCTGATGAGACCAAACCAAACAGTCAATTCAGCAGGAAGCTAGGTTTATGACAAACTCTGCTTTTTCTACCATATAACTGCTTTTATATCATTATATGAAGCTTTGTGTAGCTGTTAAGATGTCAGTGTGCGAGGCACTGTTAAGCACTGGCTTCAGGAGTTATTGGTATGCTAGAAAGCTAACTCTATATGATTTTTTTTTTTTTTGCTTGCCAGCTTGCTTTCTGTTTTTTATCAAGGATCCTGTTACGCTCATGTTTGGAGTAAATATTTTTTGTTGTTGTTGTTGTTTGTTGTTGTTTTCAGGTATACTCTCTGATCAGGTCGAGATGATTTTGAATGTATTTCAGTCCAGTCATTTGTCATAAACAAACTGGTTGATAGTAAACTGCTATCTGAAACTGACTAAGTTCTATTCTTTGGTTACATTAGCTAACACTGTGATGAGTGTTTTTTTTAAGCTAGCATGGTACGCTTTGGCCACATTTCTGCTAGCACATTAGCTGGTTGAGCTGTTTTCTTTTTCATTAGGGTTACCTACAAAAAAAGTAAAAAATAAATCAATTACTAATATTTACTTTTCTTTAACGGTTAAAAAATATAAGAAACATAACTGACTTTTTATAAGAAACTGCTAATTGGACAATTGTTACCAAGGCAACAAGTAGTCAAGATTCTGTTTCACAGAACCTGCAGTTTAGTAGGCCTTTTTACATTTATGTTTTCGTCTTTTTTCTCATCATAGGTTGGAACTAATATGGTGAAGCACTCGGAGAAAGCAGAGTCCTCAGGTTGCTTCCATCTCTCCTGCTGCTGGTAAATAGATTTCTTTGCTCTAAAATCTGATTTAAGGATACTGAAGATGAGACGCCTCTGCTGTTGATATGTCCTTCAAAGGTTTTTATTTTCCACTTGCACTGAATAAGTGTAATCCCCAGATTCCACATACTCCGTCAGCGCTCCGCTCCGCCCCGATGACCTACGTCGTGCGGAGCGCTTGTCTTTCATGTAAATCAATGAGAGCTGTTCCACATCCACCGCTACTCCTCCGCACGTCTCCGTCCACGTACGTCTTCTCCTTCCGTCACCGACAAATTACGGAGCCGAGCTATTTTTTGCTCCGCTCCGGTCCAGCCAGGTCAAGATCCGCAATTGCAATCGCACCAAACAGGAAAAAGATCATCGACAAATTCCGGTTCGTCAAATTAAAATATAGCAGCAACAGATCGGTGACTAGAAATTATAGCACTATTTTTATATATAAAAAAAACAAACTAACACCGTTTATTTAAATGATTGGATCCAAACTATTGGTTATTCACCAACGAGGAAGCAGATTTCTCATCTCCATCAAAATATTTATTTTATACCGAGGGACTTAAACTTTAATCAAATCCATTCAAAAGAAACTTCTTATTACAGGAATGAAAATATTTCATATTAAATCAAGCGCTCACAGGGTTCATACAGGAATGAGTGACTCTAATTTAATGCTATTTTAATGCTATTTGAAGTTATTTTAATGCCATCAACAAGAACCATGTACACAAGTTATTAGTGTACATGAAATATGAAGGAGCTGTAAGCACAGTTCCATGACTCCTGTATGTATCTAAACACACACACATATATACGTATATATATATATATATATATATCCTCTAGCTTTTTCTCCGCCTGGAGCTTCCTTTCCGAACATACGGCTTTATGATCAATTCCACGCGAATTAATAGCGACATAATATATCTGACGAAATTGTTTTTATAAGCATTTTTTATTAAAGAATTATAAATACTTCGATAAATAATTTTAGTGCAAATTAAGATCTTGATTTTAAAAAAAAAAAGGAATTGTAATTATTTATAAGATCCGCGGAAAACCTGGTTCATCTGACGCATGCCCTCTACGATCTCCAAGAAACTCAGAGCGGAGCGGACGGGACCACAGCGCAGGCTGTAGGCTTTGCTTTGAGCAGGCGGTCTGGAGCGCAGCGGGGCGGGGCGGGGCGGGGCGGAGCAGAGCGGAGGGCTGACGGAGTATGTGGGATTTCGGGGTAAGCCTACATGACAAATTATGGACATTTTGTATGTTTATGTTTATGTTTTTTAAGTTTTGTGAAAAATGTTGCATCTTATTATATATTTTTAGTGACATTATTGGTTTGAGAATATATTTATAGAACAAAAAACGAACAATTTGAATGGCGATATCAAAAAGGCATAATGGAGGATATTCTTTTTCTGGGTGGATCATCTAAATCAGTGGTCCTCCTAATTATAAATTATTCTTTTGATATGTTTACGTACGGCCAGCTATGCGCCCTTACTCATTTTCACTTACAGGTGGAGAGTTTGACATAGTCAGAAAATTGCAGATCTTCCTTTGGAAAGTAGCTTGTGCAAGCGATGTAAACAGCAACTTTTAAACAGATCAAGGACGAGGAGTAATGGGTTCCCTCTCATGAGTACATTAAAATTAGTATCATAATTTTGATATAGTATAATAGTTAATAGTTACTGGTGTAAAATAGTTTAAAAAAATATCTTATAAGTAAAATTATAATATATCAACAACTCAATTTTCTTGATTTAAAAAAGCAGTCAAACAACCCAGTTGGGTTAGATGAACAACCTGTATTAGTGGAACCAACTCAAACTTTTGGGTTGATTTAACCCATCATGTGTTCTGTTCAATATTTCACCAGCGCTGGGTTGAAGAACTTGACAACTTTTTTTTTTTTTTTATCCCAAGATTTTATTAGTGTGATTTGAATCTGTACCTTTGGTCCTCTGTGGTCTGATGTTTATCTGTCCATAGCTGATGTCCTCTGTCCTCACTGCAGAGTAAACTGCATCTGGATCTCTATCTGAGAAACAGTAATATACACCATGTTATTGTGGGTCTCAGATCATTGCTTTGGTCTCAAAAGAACTTTGATGATAAAGTCACAATATAAACTTTAAAATAAATCTTAATAGCATCAAATTTTAACAGTTTTTTTAATCTGCTGCTGTTAATGACAAACATCTAAATATATGAATGTTTCTGTGAACCAGAGACCACAGAGCTGTATATCTCCAAATAAACAGAAGTAACAGAATGTAGATTCATGCTTTGTTCACACATTTATTCTGACACTTATAGACCACACTGACATGGAAACTATGATGGTTCAGTTTCTACAACACTGTCTTTTTTTAACATTAGAAGTCCCAGAGAATTTCAGTTCTCCTGCAAGCCCTCCTCCACTCTCCTAGTTTGTGTATTCACTCCACCTTGCTAAGTGTCCTTGTTGTATTGCAAATAACCTGTGATGTGACCAGCCCTTCTACAGGAGACTGGATAAAGTCTGAAACAAACTGGCATCAGAACAAGAGCATGCTCCAAGCACTTTTCATTACCTTCCCCTGCAACATTAGACCTTTTTGCAGGAATATCTTGATAAGTCATATCTAAATCTTTTCTTTAGTCAAACCTATTGAACAACCACATATCATACGGGTCCTAGTTCCTGAGCTGAGAACAGGTCATAACCATGCTTTTCCAACAAGGCAAGGCAGAGTCTATTTATATTGTCCAATCACCAACAGACTCATTTATATTGCAAAGCTCACTATGTGAAAGAAAGAACAACTCAGAGAATAGTTGTATTTTGTCTGTTCTCGCCTTTTCATGTCATTCAACATTTCAGCTTAGAGAATGACATACAGTCTGATTTCAGTACTGGAGTAACATTTATTCCACCCAAGGAAAAGCTCTACTTATGAAGCTACAATTTTCCTTTTTAGCAGTTTTCACCTGCTGATGAAAATGCTTGTATCTCTGGGCTTTCTAGTGTTAAACCCATCAAACATGTTCTGTTATGACATCAGGCTGTTCTGCTTCACTGAAGGGACTGGATCCATTCGTCTTATTGACCTTATTTGTCTTGTTTATTATTATCAATTTAGCTCCAATATGTTTTAGTTTCCACTCAGTCTGTGACAACAGGCAGTGAGTTCATTTACTCCACTCCTGCTACATATAGACTCACCGGCCACTTTATTAGGTACCCCATGCTAGTAACGGGTTGGACCCCCTTTTGCCTTCAGAACTGCCTCAATTCTTGGTGGCATAGATTCAACAAGGTGCTGGAAGCATTCCTCAGGGAGTTTGGTCCATATTGACATGATGGCATCACACAGTTGCCGCAGATTTGTCGGCTGCACATCCATGATGCGAATCTCCCATTCCACCACATCCCAAAGATGCTCTATTGGATTGAGATCTGGTGACTGTGGAGGCCATTTGAGTACAGTGAACTCATTGTCATGTTCAAGAAACCAGTCTGAGATGATTCCAGCTTTATGACATGGCGCATTATCCTGCTGAAAGTAGCCATCAGAAGTTGGGTACATTGTGGTCATAAAGGGATGGACATGGTCAGCAACAATACTCAGGTAGGCTGTGGCGTTGCAACGATGCTCAATTGGTACCAAGGGGCCCAAAGAGTGCCAAGAAAATATTCCCCACACCATGACACCACCACCACCAGCCTGAACCGTTGATACAAGGCAGGATGGATCCATGCTTTCATGTTGTAGACGCCAAATTCTGACCCTACCATCCGAATGTCGCAGCAGAAATCGAGACTCATCAGACCAGGCAACGTTTTTCCAATCTTCTATTGTCCAATTTCCATGAGCTTGTGCAAATTGTCGCCTCAGTTTCCTGCTCTTAGCTGAAAGGAGTGGCACCCGGTGTGGTCTTCTGCTGCTGTAGCCCATCTGCCTCAAAGTTCCACGTACTGTGTGTTCAGAGATGCTCTTCTGCCCACCTTGGTTGTAACGGGTGTTTATTTGAGTCACTGTTGCCCTTCTATCAGCTCCAACCAGTCTGGCCATTCTCCTCTGACCTCTGGCATCAACAAGGCATTTCCGCCCACAGAACTGCCGCTCACTGGATGTTTTTTCTTTTCCGGACCATTCTCTGTAAACCCTAGAGATGGTTGTGCGTGAAAATCCCAGTAGATCAGCAGTTTCTGAAATACTCAGACCAGCCCTTCTGGCACCAACAATCATGCCACGTTCAAAGTCACTCAAATCACCTTTCTTCCCCATACTGATGCTCGCTTTGAACTGCAGAAGATTGTCTTGACCATGTCTACATGCCTAAATGCACTGAGTTGCCGCCATGTGATTGGCTGCTTAGAGATTAAGTGTTAACGAGCGGTTGGACAGGTGTACCTAATAAAGTGGCCGGTGAGTGTACTTCTCATTTCTCAGAGCTCTTGGCTGAATTATCTCTATTTTCTATAACACCAACACACTGGGCTTTTTCTGCATGTCTGTTGGCACCTGAGTTTGGCGAATTAAGCGGTAAGACTAGAGGAGGGGGCTCTGTGTTTACATCAACAACAACTGGTGTAAAAATGCTAGATCCGTCGCCAGCTTCTGCTCTCCAGACATTGATTTCTGAATGTTAATTACAGACCGTTCTATCTGCCCAGAGAGTTCAGTGTGGTTAGCATCACTGCTGTTTACGTGCCCCCCAGTGCTAATACTAAAGAGTCCATGGAGACTCTATACCAGGCTATCTCTGAGCTCCAATCTGCACACAGCAGGTGTTTTGATAATTGCTGGGGATTTTAACCAGACTAACTTGAAGACTGTTCTTTTTTTACCCATATGTGGACTTTGCAACTCGGTGTGAAAACACTTCAGACCTGGTTTATGCTAACATGAAAGATGCATTCAAAGCAGCCCCCTGCCCCCACCTCTGGTCATCAGATCACCTTTCTGTCATGCCAATTCCTGGATATAGAACTGTGTCAGTGTAACATACAGCACATAAGGCCCTACTTCCGGGTTCAATCTGATAGTAGTGCACCCTGTCCCTCTAAAAAGGGGGCGGATCCCTGACCCAAACAGAGATCTTAACAACTCATAACCTGGTGGACATTCCCTATATCCTCTCCCAAATCATCTACTCTTCGGTGAGTCAAAATATATTATTTTTATTCCTTGTTTTGAGTTTGTGATGCCGCAGTACATCGGTTGCATGCTAACAGGGGTAGTTAATATAGCTCCCAGACACGCCCATAGCTTCACTCAGACTCTTTTATTTTTGAATAATTCGGAGGGAAACTTTTCCCCAACCAAGAAGCAATAAGATTTTCCCAAGCAGTAAATGTATTGGTCATACATTATTTTATGCTTTGGGTTAATTATAGAACTTTGTCTGGAACTTTTCCAGCCTTAGAAGCCATGTTTTTTTTTTTTGTTTTTTAATAGATCTGATTGTTTATTGATATGTGTTGCACAATACAGTTATGATTGAACTGTTCAAATACTTTGGGTTTATGTTGACCCATTATTTCATCTTTGAATGATAAGTGCACTTTATTTTGCCTTGAGATATTTAGAAATATTGAAGCTTCATAAAGAAATCTTGTCTATTATTTAAACTATTTTATTATCTTAGTGCTGTGATTTATGGCATGACTAACTGACTTATTGTTTGATTTATTTATTGCTAAGATTAAGTTCATTGTTTATTATTTTACTAATTTAAGATTCTGGCCTGATTTCAGGTCAGGTTTATTTTGTGTGCTGTTCCTTTGACTGTCCACTGGGTGGCGAGCTACCAGAGAACCACCGCTAAGGTAAGAAAAAGTTTTGTTCAAACCCAGATCCTCTGAATTTGGTTTCCCAATGGACCTCATGAACTGTAACTAACTGAAGTGTTTCATTCTTTTTTTTGGTCTTTGTTTTTTTTTTTTTTGTTTTTCCTTTTGAATTATCCTGTTGGATTATATTTGTTTTTTTTTCTCATTTGAAATTATATTGATCATCTAATTTGTGTGTATATTCATATCCGTATAAATCATATAATATAGCTCATTAACATGTATATGTAACCAACTTTCTATTAGAAATAATAAATTTCGTTGTGCTTATTCACACCCCTTGACTCTGTATCCGAATCTACTTCTGAGCTCATTTAGCAGTCATTCAAGCCCTAGTGTTACATCAGTCTACATCAACAAATGCATTGAGGACGTCAGAATCACAAAGAACATTCTCACCCAGGCCAACCAACCACCCTGGATAAACGAAGCGGTTCAGAAATCGAAGCACAGAACTCAGCTTTCAAGTCTAGTGATAAAGAGGCGCAGAGAACAGCGCGTGCCAACTTAAACCGTGCCATCAGATCAGCGAAGCAGAACCACAGCCAGAAGATCCAGGATCTTTTCCACGATGACAGCAACACCAGGAGGATGTGGGAACGCAAACTGGCAGTTGCAGACTACAACACACCCTCCCCCCCGGTAGGTGCAGCTGATGCTGACATCAGGTCTCAGGGCCTGATAACATACCTGGGCAGGTGTATAAGGAGTGTGCAGATCAGCTGGCTGGTGTCCTCACAGACATCTTTAACACCTAGCTGGATCAATCCATAGTGCCAGCATGCTTCCAGTCTGCCTCCATTATTCCAGTCCCAAAGAAGCCTCAGGTCGCCTCCCTCAATGATTAGCGGCCTGTCGCTCTGACTCCCATCATGATGAAGTGGTTCCAAAGGCTGGTTAAAGAACACATCGTCTCCAGTCTGCCGCCAACATTCAACCCGTTCCATTTCGCCTACCGATGGAACCGCTCCACTGAGGACGCCACCTCTGCTGCTCTCCACCTGAGCCTGGCACACCTGGAGGAGAAGAACACCCATGATGGATGCTGTTCCTGGACTTCAGTTCAGCTTTCAGCACCATCATCCCACAGCATCTGATGGGCAAACTGGAACAGCTGGGATTCAATACACCCCTCTGCTATTGGCTGCTCAGGGCTGCGTCCTGAGCCCCCTGCTGTTCACCCTGATGACACACGACTGCGTCCCCAGGTTCACCACTGATCACATGGTGAAATTTGCAGACGACACCACGGCGGTGGGCCTCATCAGAGACGACAACGACATGGACTACAGAGAGGAGGTGGAGCAGCTGGTGGAGCAGAGATAACAGCCTGATCCTGAAGGTGGAGAAGATGAAGGAGATGATGGTGGACTTCAGGAAGAAGCGTCCTAACCACGCTCCACTGCTCATCAACAGCTCCGCTGTAGAGGTGGTCATTCATCATAGACACCCTCACCTGGACTGGAAACACCACCTCACTGGTCCAAAGGGAAAGGAAGCGCTTGGACTTCCTTGGTTTATTTTAGCCTACCTAAATCCTTGGGTTGATGCCTGAGCATGTTCAGCCACACACCGCCCAGTAACTGGACCTCACCAACATCTGATGAGACCAGACCAAACAGTCCATTCAGCAGGAAGCTAGGTTTGTCACAAACTCGGCTTTTTTCTACCATACAACTGATTTTATATTACATAAAAAGCTTCATAAAGCCACTAACAGGGACATTTGTAAAGCATCTGTTTAGCTCTAGATTCAGGAATCATTGTTATGCTAGAAAGCTAGCTGATAGCTAACACTGTGACAAGTGTTTGTTATTTTAAGCTAGCGTTTTGTGCTTTGGCCACATTTCAGCTATTACTTTAGCTGGTCAAGCTGATTTTTTCATTAGGGTTACATACAAAATAAGTCAATAATAAATGAATTACTAATATGTAAATGGAATTTTTTCTTTCACTGTTAAAAGAATGAGTAACAGAATATTTTTTCATAAGAAACTGTTGATTGGATAATTGTTGCCAAGGCAACAGGTAGCCAAGGTTGTTTCACAGAATCTGCAGTTTAGTTTGCCTTTTTTACTTTTTTCTCATCGAAGGTTGGAACTAACAGTGGTGACTTGAGAAAGCAGAGTCTAATAGATTTTATTTATTTATTTTTCATCTAAATTTTATCTAAAATTTACATTTTAGAATGTCAAGTATAATGTTCTTACTAGTAAAAGTGATGTCACTTTTTACCATTCATGTGTATTGAGATGTCACCTGCAGATATCCAAAATAATATCACTTCCATATTAGAAATTAACTTTACCGTTATTGTGTAATTGACAGAATCACAAGAAAAGGAAATGAGCTCATCCTCAGACAGGGAATTTGTAGCGAAAAAGAGCATCTTGCACAAGAAACTGCCCCAAAAAGTCCATCAAAAATAATTTTTGTCTGTCAACAATGGGGATGAAGTTGCTTAAGTATCATATTCCAGAGATGAGTTAAGCAGAGAAGAGTTCTTGTTAGTTTAATATGGCAACAGAGGCAGACATCCAAAAATGCAAAGAGCCAAAAAACAGAAAACATCACGGAAAACTCACATGGGGAGCCAGCATGGTGGTGGCAGCATCCTGTTATGGGATTTTTATCAACAGCACAAACACAAACAATCAGGATAGATAAAAAATACCAATACAGCAATAGACTCAGACGTCCTTGATGGAAACCTGATCCCCAGCCTCTGGACAATGACCCAAAGTAAACAGCCAGGATGTTCAAGAAGTGGATCAGAACCACTGTGTGAAGGTCCTGGAGCCGCCAAACCAGAGTCCAAACTAGAATATGATTGAACATCTGGATTGATCTAAAATGGCTGCACAGACGTCTAACATCCAACCTGATGGAGTTAGAGATGTTCTACAGAGAAGATTGGTCCACACTGCCTAAAGATGGTGAGCTAAGCTGGAGGCATCAGGCTCACTGATTAAATCTACAGAAATCATGAAGCAAACGTTGTTTGTGTCGCCATATCGGGGTATATAAAGAATTAATAGGAAAGAGATTCATGTAATACCATCTGGAAAAATCTGTTCGGTCCTTCAAAGCAGTTCAGGTTTGGTGATGCATTACCTCTGCTGCCTCTGATTGGCTGCTGCTGGTTAGGGAGGATTTCCAGGTGACTGTAGGTGATGTCCTCTTCTCCATTTTTTACTTTGTTACCTGGAATAAAGCAGATAAACATCTGAGCTTATTAAACCTGTTAACAAACAGAACGTAAAAAAAAATGGAGCCAATGTTCAAAACAAGTGAAAATATGAGTGGCTCACCATCAGATTTACTCTTTATAAGGGATCTCACCAGTAGAACCAGAAGGACTAAGAATAAAGTGAATATAATAATACTAATAATAACCATAATGTTAAGACCAATAGATCCACTAGAAGCTACTGCGGTGGGGAGAGACTGGCCAGAGGAAGAGATGAGGGATGGAGGAGTGGTTGGTTTATCTGAAAAGATCCAAAGATAATTATTTAGTTCTGGTCCGATCATAAAGACAGTAATTTTTTTTACTTAAATCCTTAATTTTACATTGTTGGTATAAAGATATTTTGATGCATCAGAAACAAAAAATAAATCCATTTATTTTCTCTCTCATAGTTCTGTTTCCTTCAGTCTTACAGTCAGATATAAACAAGATGATCAAACATCTAAGAAACATCTGGAAGGAAGAAAGTTTATAGACTCTGGTTTAGTGTGACTCTGTTCTGTATCCTGAACTGCAGACAGAATAAAACCTCTGACTGTGATGCATATAGAGATAGTTCACATAGAGTTTCAGAGCCAGTTTGTTCAATCTCTGTCACTAATGTTCCTGTTGATACTTTTGTCAGCCACATAAATACACGTGTTGATCTGAAGACCAACATAGATCATGTTACCTTACAGAGTAGAACCGTAACACAGGTTTCCTTCACTGAGCCTCTTTATAGATCTTATTGATCAGTTCATAGATGTGACTTTTTTAACTAATTCAGTAAAAGTGGTAAAAAAAAAAAAAAACAAGTGTTCTCTTTCACTGTGCTTTAAATGCTTGATAGAAACAGTTTTAAATCCCTTTGGAAGAGATTTAAACAAAGATATCTTGTATAAAACAGAAGAAGAATTAATCATCAATGCTTTTATTTCTCTCTTAGGCTCCTGCAACAGTCTATTAGTTGGTTAAACGAGGCATATCTTGATCGCCTTCAGAATATTCACAATAAAACTGTATATCTGGGACTAAAGAGAAAGATCACTTGAAGTTTGCTTTATTCTTCTATCTATGGGCCCAGACCTTTTTACTCCCAAGATTCAGGGTTGCCAACTCAATGACTTTTCAGACCCCTCCAGTGACTTTCAAAAAAGCTAATAGCGACAAATCTAGTGACTTTTCTGGTGTCACTGGCGGCGTTTGCAGACTTAGGTGAAAGCACGTATCGTTCCTACTCTTCTCCTCCAGCGGCAGGTGCTAATGTGGGGCGCCTCCCCTGTCCCCTCCCCGCAGGATAGCCTCCCTCTCAGTGCTGGAGTCAGAGCCACAGCATGTTACCCTCAGCGTCCTGAATGTAAGGCTCCCTGGCTTACATTCAGGATGGGATCGAGCGGGATGTAAATGTAAAATGTTATTTGGTCTAAAATAAATAACTGAATTTGAAATGTTTTATCTTAAATCAATAATGACATTTTATTCACACAGGCTCCTAAAGTTTGGGTCTCATCATTATAGTTCCTCTGCGAAACTATAGAAGACAGAGAAGCAGAGGGAATATGCAGGGCAGGAGGGAGACTAAAGGATGGGAGACAGAGCTGCTGTGGAGAAGAAACAATCAGGAGGAGAGATACAGAAAGGGGTGGAGGATTGATTGATGCAGATGGAGGAGTGATGGAGGGTTTCCCCAACAGGAACCAAAGGTATTTTATTTATTCTTCCTTTATAATAAAGCTTGAAGCAGAGAGAGAAGCTGCTGACCTTCAACAGAGATCCAGCTGGATGGAGACTCTCCATGACCACTGATGTTACACCTGTAGAGGCCTTCATCAGAGCGGTTCACATGGTGGAGGGTCATGTGACCTTTGGGCTCAGTCCTGATGAGGGAGCCATCTTTATAGAAAGCAGCTGAGAGGTTGGAGGGAGTGGTCTCTGTTAGACAGCTCAGAGTAGCGTCATCTCCCTCCATCACAGGGAGGGACGGGACTCTGCAGGATCACTGATCCAGTCCCTCAACACAGAGACAAACTACAGCATTTCATCCATTTCCACACAGCTTCATCAACACTAGCTCCCACAGTCTGATCTTACCAGTGACGGTGTGGCTGGATGCTGCTGCTGGCTGCTCCCTCTCTGGACGACCAACGCCCAGTAAGCTCCACTGTCTAACTGGACAACCAGCTGATTTACAGGTAGATGAAAGCTGGTTTCCCCCATCCATTCCACACTGAGTCCTGGTTCCTTTGGTTGTGTTCCCTCATACAGTCCATCCAGCAGAGCTGCTGTTCTCCTCACAGCTCAGAGACAAGTCTCCTCTGAAGAGCAAGATCTGCTGGGACTCACAGTCAGAGCAGCTGCTGGAATGAAAAAGTTCTGCTTGTTTCTCTTCTTGTAAAGTTTCTAATAAAACCATCAACCTAAAACAGATTATGTTTGTTTCTCATGGCTGCTTTAAACAAGCATGTTAGAAGATGGATAGATGGATTCTGGAAGTTGGTGTTTGGTTTGGTTGAGGAAGTAGTCTTTTTTTGTGTGTGTTTGGCTGATTAATTTATTGTTCTTTTAGCCTAGTAAACTAACCCATCATTTTTGCCTGCAAGTGGTCTAGCCTCAGTGCCTCAGGCCCTAGAACTTGCGGGCCAATCACAACGCAGAGATGTGTTTTGAAATTTAAAAGTTTTCTTTCTGTTCCTGTGGTTCAATAAAAGTATTTGTTATTTGAGGTGAGAATATTATACATTAGAGTGTCACTATATGGTCCATTTACCGATTAAATGCATAATTATAGAAACAATTTCTAAAGTTAAGAGAAGTACGGCAAGCGCGTTTTTAGAGCTTGGGATGTCTGCATTTAGTGATATCTGAGATGACACTTTATATGCAACTTTTCCTATGTCACATTCCAGTTGAAAAGCAGCATATACTGTTTTTCAAAACTGCTGGCCAGATACCACATTTGGCTTTCACTATTAATCCAAATTTTAACAACGTTTCCATCTATGATTATGATTCTATTTCAGAGATTAAACCAACCTTTGCTTGTTGTGCAGCGAGTCACCAAAACCAGAGCTGAAAAGAGAAGAAACATCTCTGTGAATGATTAGATGGTTTGCTTTAACATATAAATATTTCACCATGATAAATTTTAAAGTAATCTTTAAAAAAATCTTAAATTCATCAGCAGATTTCAGGTGGATTAACAAATAGTATTGAGTGGATGTAGTGGGAAAAGAGTATTTAACTATTCATCCTAGTTAAATAAACGGAGATCGATGGATTTCAGTCAGTCGGCACATTTATTAATATCTTTGCAAAAAGAAAACAGTTCATCATACAGCCCTCATAGCAGCATTCTGCTCTTTTCTGATCCGGGCAGGGTTCATTCCTCCTCACTTACAACAATGGAAAGCAGTCAAAGTCAAAACAACTTACAGACACTTTGGTTAAACAGTAACATGTTATGAATAAACCTTGAGAAAGAATCTGGTTTGTTATGGGAAGAAGCTAAGTCTGGACTACAAACACCATCCTGCAGAGAAATGTGTGGCCTTAAGAGAGAAACAGACTAAGTGAAAACTTTTATAGTGAGTAAATAGGATACATTAATATATGAAATAAGAGAAATCTAAATTTTCAGACAACAGTGGGTTTTAACACCTTAAACAAACAACCCAAAGATAATTGTGTTGTTATACATAAGACGCATAACCTTCTATACCATGCCACCTTTATTTATAAAGCCCTTTGAAACATTCCCAGCTGAAAATGCTGCACAAGATTGAAAACTAATCTACCACTGCTTGTGCTCATTTAAAGAAACGTAACTAGAGTTTCATCGATTGTATTTTGCAGAGCATTATTTTTTTCCACATACCTAGACAGTTATCTATAAGATGAAAAAAAAATAATCATAATAAGGCCAGTTTTTTTTTTCTAATGGTTCAACCAGTCTCATTAAGACAGAAAGCCAACAATTTAAATTGGGTTATGTTATTATTAAGGAAAAAACAATCCAGCAATGCTACTACAGTTTAACAGCTCTCCCAGCTATCCAGTCCTGTTTTGACATCTTAAACTTAGTCGAAGAGAGTTAAATAACACAGAGTTAATATTTTGGATTCATCTGTTTTTCTCTTCATTACTTCTCTAATCAAAGTGCTTTGAAATGCAGGAAGGAGGGGCTGAGTGCAGCCTGCAAACTGCTGCAGGAAAGAACTGAGACAGAGGAGAGAGAGAGCAGAGAGACAGCATGCAGAGAAAGAAAGAGCTAAATACAGAAAAACACTAAATGTGGAAACTGAATTCAACATTTGTTAACAACGGCTGCATTAGATTGGAAATGTTCTGAGTCACATGGTTCTAATTATTCTATCTTTGGGTTTTTTTTCAAGTTAGGAACTCAAATAATTCATATTAGCCTGCTATAAACATGATTTTATAATACTAAATGGGAATTCCATTTCAGCCAAATTTTCAAGGTTGAATTTTTTTGTACCTCTGCTGCTACTGAAAAAAAGACTTCAACCCTTCCTAAAAGGTTTGCAATTTCTTGCCTTGTTATGAAAGTTATTACCTCTGCTTTATGAATAGTAAATAATCCAGTTTAATTATTACCTTCTACATTTTCACTAGAGCCACATTCACTCAACCATAGTGAAAAATACAAACATTCATACAACAAAACAAGTAGAGTTTGATGCAAAAGAGTAATATGAGTGATAAAACAACTGTAATATAGTTGTTCCATAAGCATGTCTGCAACATGTATATATTTCTTCATGACCTGCAGGTAACTATTTTGGGTTTGAGTTACATGTGAATTGGGCTTTGTCCAAGTGCCAGAACGTGAGAGAGCACCATTTTTGTCATCTCTACATCCTGGGTGGATTTCACACATACATTAAAGCCAGTAGCAAAACAGTTACATATAATCAATGTTATAGCTAGCTAGTTAACTAGTTAATATTAGCTAGCTGAGAGAGTTTATGCATTTACAGATAAGGTTATGACAATGAATCACTAATGTTAGCCAGCCAAAAGCCCTCGCTCGTTCAATCGGGCTACATGCAGAGCTAAACAAACATTGCTTGAAGGTACCGTGTTGAGTTTTGTTATAGTTAAATCTTGGATACTCGGCTCTCACTACCAGTGGGAGTCTCCAATGTTATGTTATAAAGAGCAGGAGGGCTGTTGTGGTGAGCATGTTAGAGACGAATGCTAACTGCTACCGCTTGCCAAGGTTAGTTGATGTCAATTTACACCACCTGGATTTACACCATTTAAGGCTATATTAACAATTAATAAGTACATTTAAAGAAATTTGTTGGCCAAGTGTTTTTTTAAAGAATGTGTAAGATGAGAAATAGAAATTATTTTTTAAGTAAAGTCCAATGAAATGTGAAATCTATATAAATTAACTTAATTAACTGGTGTCAATACAAACTATTTCCTGTTACTTTAGTTAAAAGTACATTACGTTGGTTCAATTTTAACATATTAGTTTGGTTCAGAAAATCATTTGGACCAGCACAAAGATTTATTATAAATATTTTAGACCTGATATTTGGACATAATTTATTTATTTTCTTATTTGAGCAACGTTATACTTTTTCCAGTGTGGTCACATTGTTTATTTTTAGTTAAACGAAATAAAGTAATTGGAGGTTTTAAATTAAACATTCAACCTGTTCAGATTGCAGTATAAAACTCTACATACATATGAAACATTAAGCATTTTATTAAAAATGTCATTAGGAAACAAATGCCAGTGCTTTATGGTAACCTACAGCTTCCATCATTATCGGATAATCATCAATGAGAAATAACTGTTGTACTTACAGAGGAGCACTCTGACAGATGCTTCCTTCATTGCGGCTTTCAGTGTGTGGACAGTTTAGTTTAGTCACTTTAGTAGACAGCAACTAGAATCCGCCCTCTTCCTGTCAATGTTAAAACTTTTGAGGTTAAGGAAGTAATTCATTTTAAAAACTGAACTGATGAAGCTACAGTATAAATGTGGCTCATAGTTTCATTGAACTTAAAGCTTCAGCTCTTAGTTCTGTGCAGCTGCTGCTTCTATTCAAAGTGTTGATGATAGCAGCAGCAAATCTAGACCAACTTCACAAGGGGGGCAATTTTCTTTCCATGGGAGCACAGAAAAGAAAAATATGCATCAAAAACAGGGGCAATAATATATATAATATATCATTTAATATAAGAAGTGAGCAGATGAAATAAAGAGTCACCCTTATACTATCAGGGTTTGGTTAAGGTTTTGAGGACCCAAATGCAGAGGTGAAAAGGCATAGGTGAGTTCTTGTAGTTTTAATGGAGGTTTTACAAGCAACTGAGCAGGAATCCAAAAATCCAACACAAAAATGTAAAACAAACCAGAACCATTGGGATATCAGGGAAAACAAGCACGAGGAGGCAGGGAACGGCTGGAGAACAAAAAAAGAAAAAGTCTGTGGAGGCCAGCCGAGAGGCCGGGGACGAGGCAGAGTCGCTGGAGGCCAGGCGAAAGGCTGGAGACAGCAAAGGAGGGCCTCTGGAGAACGGCCATGAGACCAGAGGTAACAGAGGAGTCTCTGCAGCTAGAGCCTAGGAGGACGGCACCTACAGTGGAGCAGGAACCTTGGAGGGCCCCGACTGAGGCGCAGGAACCTCGGAGGGGGCCACAGACTGAGGTGCAGGAACCTCGGAGGGGGGGAGCAGACTGCGGCTCAGTGACCCTGGAAGAGGCGGCGCAGCTTGGGATCCATGAAGAGGCATAGAGCGACCACTGATATGCCTGGAGCGTGGAGAGCCCACTGAGGGGCCGTGGGGCGCCCACTGAGGGGCCATGGAACTTTCTATGCCTTAGAGCTCTTGTAGTGCTCTGTTTCATAAATTGATCCATCCTGAGGCTCAGGGGTCTCTGGAAGGCACAGAGCATGCTCACAAAGAGATTTTGTCTTAGGAGGAGCGCTAAGTGAATCAGTCAGAGGAGTAAAGAAGCTAACAGGTTGTACCTGATGAGTGGAGATACAAATAGGTTCTGACTGGAGAGTGGAAATGCTAAGGGTTTCAGATGATTGCGCTAGGACAAAGGGTGGAGCTAGCTAAATGGCTAGGATAAAGGGAAAATCTAATTGAGGAGAAGGGAGGACTGGTTCACTAATGGGTTCTGGCATGCTAATAAGCTCTTGACCGCTAATAGTCTCTAGTTTAAGACTGGCATGCTTGGGGTTTCTGACTTTGAAACTGGCCTGCTAAAAGGCTCTTACTCGGGCACTGGCCTGCTAAAGGGCTCTAGCCCGCTAATGTGCTGTGGAGCTAAGTGAACTAGCCCGCTAAGGTGCTCTGGAGCTAAGCGAACAACCCGCTTAGGTGATCTTACTTGGAAATTGCTGGCTGGCAGGGAGCTGATGGAGGTGGCAGGAAAACAAAAAGGTCTTCCTTCTCCCCCTAAAAGTAGTCCCATAAATGAGACTCATCAAGATTAGGAGCTCTGACTGCGGGGGGGTGTTTGATTTTTGGACCTGGCCTGAGTCTTCTTATATGTGAGGCTAGCCGTTGATCACAGAGGTGACGACTGAGACCACTGGGTAAACTGACCTGGTTAGAGGTGCTGTTAGGCTAGCAGCTGGCTGACCCATGGGAGTGGCAGTGTCATGTGAGTGGCGGTGTTCCTCTCCGACTGACCCACTGGAGAGTAAGTGATGGCGTCAGGCTGACCCGCCGGAAGTGATCTTCTTCCCCCAGTGGCGGCGCTTATGCCCGGAGAAAGCAGATGGCAGAGGAGGACCAACAACTGGTGATGGTGGAGGAACAGGATCGGAGGTGAGAAACAGCAGAGCAGGTTGGTGACAAGGTGATGCTTTGGGTGGTGAAGGTTTATTGAAAGGTTGAGCAAAAGCATCCTGGATATTCCACTCAGCTTCTATAATATAACCAGTCTCACCAAAAAAAAAGTATGGAGAGCAAACTTCTCCAGTCTCTTCTTTACCTCCTCTGCTGCACTCACCTGCTCCCAAGGAGGACTGATGCAGGGGAGACTGTGAATCTGATGAGTGAGAGTAATTTTCCTGACACATTGGTTGGCTCTGCGGGGTCCATGATGGCTGATGAAAATATCATTAGCAACCTTCACCAGAGCTGTTTCAGTGCTATGATAAGCTGAAAGAAAGATTGGATATAGGTCTATAATTTACCAAGTAATCTGGCAAAGAGACGGTTTCTTTAGCAAAGGTTTAATTAGAGCAACCTTAAAAGCCTTTTGTACATATCCCTGTAACAGAGATAGTTTAATCACATCTAAAATGGATGAGGAGATCAAAGGGAATACCTCCTTAAATAACCTGGTTGGAACTGGATCTAACATCCAAGTTGAAGGCTTAGATGAAGACAATAGTTTTGCTAACTCTGAAAGTTCAACTGAGTCAAAGCAGTCTAAACCCAGTTCAGATTCCATGACTTTCTCAGATGATGCCCCACCTTCCAGAGAAAAACTAATCGCGGATAGATGAGTGCTTATGATCCTATTTTTAATAAGATCAATCTTATTCATAAAGAGTCCCATAAAATCATTCCTGCTAAGAGCAGGTGGAATGGACAGTTCAACTAAGCTATGGTTCTGGGTGAGTTTGGGAACTGTATTAAAAAGAAATCTAGGATTATTCTTATTCTCATCTGTTAATGAGGAGAAATATGCTGCTCTTGCTTTACAAAGGGTCCTCTTATACAGCAGTAAACAATTTTTCAAGACTAGGTAGGGTCCCGTAGACCTGTGTAGTTATATTTTCTCTCCAGTTTCCTAGCAAATAGGATGTCAGAAGTTACTTCTGTGGATATTGTAGATTGGCTGTTCATTGCAACATTTACAGCAGATGAAGAGGAGGGCTGACTCAGGGAACTGTCTTGATCCTGGCAAAATGGTGAAGACAAAACTTCATCTTGACTGACTGACTTTCAGATGTATTTTAAAATCTGCTATGTACCCTTCTCTATGTCTTCCATTTTGAAAGAAAATGCCAACAGCCATCTGGATTATCTCCCCTTTTTTTTGCATCCTTTGATACATTAACCTTCTTTGTACCACCACCTATTCTTGCTCTTACTTGTTTAAAAGCCTGTTATTCATCATCATAAAGTAGCCAGGCTATTTCTATTTTTCTGTTTGTCTTTCATGCTTCTTTACAGTTTTTTTTTTCAAATTGCTCTTCTTTTTCAATACCACAGCCATCTTCATGAGCACTTTTTCTTTTACCCAGCTTTGATTTCAGGCACTCAAACAGTTTTGATTTGCGACTGCTTGGTGGGGCCATTGCCCTTTCTTTTACAGTATCCTAATAGGGCAATAAGGGTTCCATATGATGGCAAATCATTCTTTAGCTCTTCATCTGTCATGAGGTGGATGCTGCTGGTATCAATCTAAACAAGGACAATAAAAAATGATTTCTTTAAAACTACAAAAATTGAACAAAAATTGCATGCAAATAATTTTAATTAAATTAGATAACATTGCTAGACACATGCTTTAAAAAAACTGTAGTTTTTGAAATACTTTTTTTTTTTAGCTAGTACCTAGCAATAGAAAAGGAAAAACACTGAAAATAAAGCCATCTTTAGAGCATTGTTTTATTTGCTATCTTTTGACAGTTTTACCCACTCTTTTAAGCATAAAAGGTTTAACTTATTTATTTTCAACAAGCTCTGGATTTGGACAGTTTTGTGTTTTTCATGGCCCAAGGCTCTGCTCACCTAGATCTGAGGCCTACCTACATCTCCCAATCCTGCAGCCTGAGGCCTACTTCCATCTGCTACAGTGATCCTTGTAGGCGACTATCATCCAAAAAATTGTCACTGAGAGGAGAGCAGGGATCTGTTCTACACGCTGAATCCAAAGAGAAGCATAAAGCTTTTCTGCAGTTAGGGATGTTTATTGCACTCTTTTTCTGTGAGGCACATTGTACAACAGATTGGAATTTACGGAGCTTATTTGCTTACAACTTTGCGTCCAACAGAAATGTGCAAGCTTTCCTGGCTTGGCCTCTCTCACCAGGAATCAAAACCAAGCAAAACAGCCTCCCAGAGAGCAGGTCCAAGGTGATGTGGGTGGAACAATCCCGCCAGGGCACATTGCCCAACTTGCACCCCGCTTATGAGCTCCACCCACGCATGCCCATACATACCGCTGGCTTACATACGGCTACCCTTAGAGACATTACCAAAATGAATCCTTGCCTCTACATTCCGGCCCCTAATTATTATGATATAATAATTACTAAATAATAAGAGAAACATAGTATAATCTCACACAAAAAACATGTATAGAAGCTGTGTTTTCAGATCAGCAGTTTGAACAGAGAATCTGGTAGAAAATGGTCTGTGCCACAGGTTCTATGTTCAAAGTGAAGTAGTATCAACAACAGAACAAGAACAGCAAATCATAACAAATAATCCATCAAGTATCCTCGGCTTCCTGAAGCAGGCAAATCTTTGTGACAGGTCTGTCCAAACAGCTTGTCTTGGTCCTGATCTTGACTTGTCGAACGAGTCCTTTTCTGTCTTTATAGGCTTCAACAACTCTCCCCATAATCCAAGAATTGCAGAGTCGTCTCACATGAAGTACACTACGTTCCTGTATGTTGCTTGATTTTAGTTCCTATTTGATCATTTCCTAGCAGTGGGTAAGTATTCTCTTGTCTACCTCTTCCGAAAATAGAATCAGATACCAAATTTGTTTCCGATCATATATCATACGAACCTTCCTTCCCAAACAATCAACACTATGTGGAAAACATTGGGTTTAACCTTTGAGGAGGAGGAGATGGATAGGAGTTGGTTCCTCAAACTTATATTTTGATCTGTGGATGCTTTTGTTGGCCATTCCTCTGTTATTGAGAATAGCTTCAACTCGCTGAAAGGTAACAGTGGAGGCTGCCATCATCCAGAGTTTGAACTCTGAAAGTAGAGCTGGAGGACTTTTCGGATTTTGAACTGATTAACCTCTCCCTGACTCCCCCAAGATATGGAACCTTACTAGGAGGTATATCAAACCTCCACTTTATTCCTTTCTGTGATAGTTCTCACTTCAAGGAATCTGAGCTTTTTGATTCCGGTACCGCTCCAGAGATCATCTCAATTCTCGATCAAAGCCACCAAAGTTGGTTCCATTGTCTGAGCAAAGCTCTTTGATTTTGGCCTCTTCTAGTTTTATAAAGCCGGCATTTCAGCGATTCATGAATTAATCTGTCTCCAGTGATCCAGCTACTGCAATATGCGCAGCTCTCAGCGCTTATAAGGTGAATATAACTCCATATCTGATGACTTGGGATTCTTCCACGTCTCACTTCAAACGGACCAAAACAATCCACTCCCACTGATGTGAATGGTGGTTCATCTGGAGAAATCCTGCTGAGTGGCAAGTCTGCCATCTGTTGGCTTGCTGGGACTGCCAAAACCCGTCGGCATATAACACATTTGGCCAAGATTCTTCTTATGGCTCCACTGGCTCCAGTAATCCAGTAATTCTGGCGTAGCCTTGCCAACATGTGGGTCCTGCCCCCATGGCCGACTTCTTTGTGCACTTGTCTAAGGATGAGGTCAGAAACATGAAGATCATTGGTCAAAATCACTGATGCTTTGACTCTTCAGGCATTGCTGACTTACTGAGCCTTCCGCCAACTCTCAAAAATACCACATTATCAAGAAATGGATTTAATTTGTATATGTGGCTTGTCTGTTTCATTCTGGATTCTTAAGCAGACTTGAAAACTCATCATCAGAAACCTTTTCTGTTGGCAAAGTTCAATGATCTCTAGCTCCGCCTCTTTCAGGTCCTCCACAGAGAGAAAAACGGTGAACAAATCCTTGACACTCTGCAGCTCTTTTTTTAGAACAGTCTTCTGTTCATTCTCATCCATTTTTGAGTGAGCCCCTTGACTTCCTTCCTCCTCTTCCAGAGACATAAAAGTCTGCTTTTGAATCTTAAGACCCAAGCCATCACTTCTTCAACAGGTTCCATGAGGAGGTACGGTCAATCAGTTGAAACAGCAGATCATCTCTGTCTTGGGCTGCAACAACATTTGTCAACACACTAATTTTGACTTCAGGATCATCTTGTTCTCGTTCTTTTAAGCTGTATGGAATTGTAGGCCACTGATCCTCTGCTAGCAGAAATTACGGGCCACACATCCATTGTTCATTCTTGAGAAAATACTTCACTTCAAGTCCTCTTGAAGCAATATCTGCTGGATTGAACAAGGTGGTTACATATATCCATTGTTGTCGGTCCAAAAGACCGAATCGAGTAGTGGCATCCGCAGCTCCTTTCTCCAGAATCTGTCCATACGTGCTGCTACCAACGTTGCTGTCAGCTCCAGTCTAGGAATGGTAATTGGCTTTAATGGAGCCACTCTGGCCTTTCCCTTGATGAGATTGCTGCATTGTTTTCCATCAGTGCTGCACAGCAGGAGGTAAGTAGCTGTTCCATAACCCACCTCACTTGCATTTACAAAATAATCCAGTTGGGCAGAAATCACAGAACCACAATCCACTGGCTTAAAACATCTGCTGACTTTGTGGTCCCCAAGTAGATGAAGCTCATCTATCCAGTTCCTCCCTCGCAATTGGTGCAAGTATAACTTTATCCCACCCAAGACCTTTCTAACACAGATCCTGCAAGATTAGTTTGGCTTTTAGAACCACTGGCACAAGTACTCCAAGTGGATCGTATATGGAACTGATCACAGATAAATGTCCTCTACAGGTCAAAGACCGATCTTGGATTGAAATTTTGAATCTGAATGCATCTGATTGCACGCATCATTATACAACCAGTGCTCTTTCAACAGGAAGTAGGCCATGGTCCAAATCCATGTCCTTTATGTCCTCTGCCCTGTTCTCTTCAGGGATTGCACCCAATACAGTTCTACTGTTACTCATCCACTTTTTTAGGTTGAATCCACAAATGGCCTGATGTCATGATCTGGCCTGTTTGCTGTCCCTTAATTAGTAATTCCTCTCACCTGCCGTTTTCCCTCCCTGCCTCAATCATAATTTATTCCTCTCACCTGTTTCCTCTGGTTTATATTCAGTTCAGCCTGAGCATTCAGTGCCAGATCATTGCTTGTCTTTCTGTCAGTCTTTCTGTTCAGTTTTATTTGGTTCATGTCCTGGATCCTAGCTGCCAGTGGAAAGAGGGTTTTAGTGTTTGTCTCGTCTCCTGATCGTCCACTGTTCCTCCCCCACAGAGTCCTCTGGGTTTTTGGCTCATTATAGTGGGGGTTCAGTTTTTATCAAAGTAAGCCTGGCTCCAGTAAAGTCCAGCTTCAAGTTCTGGTTCCTACGTCCTGTCTCGGCTACCCTCTTCCACTGAGCCTGCCTGTCTGCACCTGATCCTGTCTGCTCCTGTGCTTGACCACCTGGTCATGCTTCTGGTCCCAGTCTGACTCTGAATCCTCCTGGAAGCCTCCGGATGCCTGGAAGTCTGGATCCTGCCACCTGTCTCTGTTCCTGCCTGATCTGGATCCTGCCTGTTCCTGTCTGTTCTGGATCCCTCATCAGGATCAGCTTCCAGCATAACCTCTGGGACTGCAGCACTGGGGACACTTGTCGTCTGGACTGTTAAACCAGGTAAGTGACCAACCCAGATAATCATATATCAGTTTATTGTGGTCACTTACCTGTGTTTCCTCCCTAGAGCGTCTGAGATTGGGTGGTTCCCTGCCCCCCTGCCTGCAGTATCCGCGAGCCACAGCTCCGCTTTTGTTTTTGTTTTATTATTTAATAAACTTTTGAACTTTCCTACTGACTGTCTCTCCTTGAATACTGGGTCCATCTGTCCGCCCCTTCATGACACCTGAAGGTTGTGATAGAGTGCAATAGCCTCAGATTCAGAGGGAACTGAAACAAGACAGTCGTCCACATAGAAGCTGTGCATTATGGTATCCACCACCTGCTCACTGAAGGAGTTTCTGTTATCCTCTGCACACTTTCACAGAGCAAAATTCGCACAGCTTGGTGACGAGGTTGCACCAAAAAGATGGACACGCATCCTGTACTCCACCATGGGTTGAGAGACGTCCCCTCTTGGCCACCAGAGAAACCTTAGCATGTCACATTCCTCAGCTGGTACATGCACCTGGTGGTACATAGCCTCAATATCTGCTATCAGCACGATGGGTTCTTTCCTGAATCTGGTTATGATGCCAATCAATGAGTTGGTAAGATCAGGTCCTTGTAGCAGCTGTGCATTGAGTGATGTACCTTGGAATGATGCAGCACAATCAAACACCACTCTAATCTTCTTCTTCTGGCTAAGGGTGATAGCGCACCCCATTGATGCGGGATGGCACCAAACTTTTGCGCACGCGTTGCAAATCAGATTCTTTACAGGCACCTTTCTGGCACTGGCTAACCACAGGAAATGATGTTACATATAGGTCTTATAATCGCCGTGAAATATGGCATCTTTTTGGAACCTTCTTTTGAGATTCGCGCCACGTTGAATTTCTGCTAGCTTTCGGTTGTTATGCAGGCATACATTCCTGTTGGCGCTTTAATGGCAAACCAATTTGCAATTACCTCGTGACCATCCACCACAAGCTCAACAGTGCCTTTCGCACCATTTCCATAAACTGGCAATCTTAACTATTGATGGTTGGACCCAGATTGTTCATCATGGCTGCACTCGGGAAGTCTAGCTGGAACTTCATTGTTTCCACAATTCATCCAATTTCACTACATGGCTCACGGTTAGCTGGTGATGCTGGGTTGATTGCATTCGGCTTCCCACAAATACTGGTCCATTAACGGTCCATCCCTAAAATACTGTCTGAACAGCATATGGTCCTTCATATTCTCGCTTGGAATCACTTTTATTGGTTCCAGTGCTCTGGGTACACATTTAAGCCAATCAAAAGCTCAACATCTGCTTCAGAAATTTCAGGTAGATGTACCCCTCTCAGGCGATGCCGCCAGCCACCTGAGGCAGATCCCGCTCTCAGTGATGTTATATTACTCCTGCACACAGGCATTTCTGGCGCATGTGTAAAAACATCTGGCGAGTCACAAGCCAGAGGTCACTTTCAAGAAACCAGCAGCAACCCAGACCAGATACAATATAGCTTCCTACAAAGCTTTTCACTGGCCCATAGTGCATAGAAGAATTTTGATTTCCTCCTTCCGAAACATTTGGCTTGTTCATCCGAACTTGATGTGCGGGAATGGAACGAACATGCCTTGGTCCAAAAAGGCATATGTTTCCCACAATTTTTTGGCCATTTTTAGATTTTCACCTTGACTGGCACTATGGAGAGTTTGCAGTCTTGGTCACCGGCCCCAGTAAGACCACTACTTTGCACTGCCACCAGAGAACCACCCACAGCTGCGTCTTGCTTTGGCACACCTTCATGACCTTCAACTTGATCCTTATTCTTTGAGTGAATATGAAGCATGCTAGGGTGTTTAGCTCCACATGTTTTACATGTCAGTCTCCTCTTGCAGTCTTTACTTATGTGCCCTATGCACAGACAGCCAAAGCAGACCCCATGCTCTCTGAGAAAAGTGATTTTCTCTTTATGTGTTCTTTTTTCCAATAGAGAACACAACTCCAATGCATGTTCACTCTTGCAGTAAAGGCAGGTCTTTTTGTCAGTTTGGACTTTCTCTTTTTTTACTTGGCTCTTTCCATCAATCGCTGCTACAGTAGTGGCAAAACTACTTTTTTGTTTTTGTGTTCGACATTGGTAGTTATCTTTGCTACCATCTCTTTGCATGATCTTTACAGTGTCCTGTATGTTGCCAAATACAGGGTCTGTCACAATCTTTACCTGACGTTCAATGAAGTTCACAATGTCAGAAAAATTAGCTCTTCGCTGACTGGTTTCTTGAATATCACAAGCTACTGACCTCCATTTGTCTCTTAGCTTGTATGGCAACTTCTTGATCACCATCAGCATGTTAGAAGGCATGTTAAGCTCAGACATGTACTCTATGCCATCCATTGCATTACAGCATCCTCTTAAAAAGAGACCATATGCTTGAAGAGATTTAACATCCTCTGCTTTAACCACAGGCCAAGAGAACGCTTTATCCAAATATGCAGATGCAATCTTTTGTTCATTCCCAAAATGTTGTTCCAACAATGCCTTTGCCTTCAGATATCCTCTTTCTGGAGGCATTTGTTGACAGCTTCGAACAAGCTCTCGTGGTTCTCCCCTTGTGTACTGAGCCAGAAAGTGCAAACAGTCTTCACTGTCTTCTGTTCGCCTTTCTACATTGTGCTCAAAGGCTCTCATAAAAGCATGATAGTGAATTGGATCTCCATCAAAAACCTGGATATCTCGTTTTGGCAAATGAGAAATGTTATGTTGTTGTGTGAGTAAAGCAGAGATTTCATTTTGCCTTGCCATTATAGATAGCAAATTGTTACCATCAACATTGACTGGCAGCTGGGTATGTGACGTGACACTTAACTGAGAATTTAGAATGTTATTTGACACATTAGGTCCCATCAGGTGTCCAGTTTGACTCTGCTGGGGTATTTGAGATCCAACATCAGGATTAAGTTTTCTTCCACTTGACTTTGTCAGATGAGGCTTGAGTGTGGTATGAGCGTCATACCCTCCTTGGCCACCAGGCACAAATGAATTAGCTTCAACATTAAGAGCAACACAAGCCCCTTTGGCCACATAGGATTCTATGCCACTTAATTTTATACTTTTGCTGCCTTTCACACTGCTTCCTGAGACTCTTAGAACCTCCATCTTAGCTTGAGCAGCAGCTATTTCCATCTCAAGCGCAAATCTTTCTTTCTTTTTCTTGATTTCCTCTTCTTGGTGGTCCAGCTCTTGCTTTTGTTTGAGTAATTTCTGTCTAGTAAGAAGAGCAGCTATTTCAGCTTCTGCTTTGATGTGAGAAGATGAAACAGAAGAGGTTGAAGTTCTTGAGGTTCCACTTTTTGATCCATGTCTTCTGCTTCCAACATTTGAGATGCTGTCATTTGGTTGAATTTCATCCTGTTGCATGTCTATTCTTTCAGGAAAGCCTTCCTGTCCTGTGTCTAAGGACACTTTAGCATCAAGCTGAGGCTTGTGTAGTGACAAACATGGTGGATCTTCACATTCTTTGTTTTGTTTACCAACCACAGAATCATTTGTTGCATGTCTTAAGGATGGTGCATTTGTTTCAGAGATCCATTGTTTTACATCCTCAATAAATCCCTTGTTATATTTATTGATACTTTCAAACCACACCTTTTGCTTGTCCTTTTCTTCCTGAGGAATTATTTCCATCAGTGACGTATGCAGAGAAATTGTCTCCTCATGCAAATGCATCAACTTGTCCAACTCAGTTTCCACCTGAGAAACATCATCATTCCTCTCTATGAGCTCCTTTAAAGCAGTGATGAGGCCTTTTATTTTATTCACTTTTGCTTTGTGTTCTTTCTGCAGTGTTTCCATTTTCCATATCAAGGCCTTTTCAGTAGGAAAAGTTTTCCTTTTAACAACTTCATTGCAATGAGTGTCATTTACTTGTGAACCAGCCTTTGATCCACTCATATTGATGCCCAACAAATAATGCAACACAGAATTTCAGAAAGCAGGTTTCAGTCCACAAGTCAAACAGGGTTGCGTTTTTTGGCATAAATCTGCATCCATACATGAGCAATCCAATATTGCATGTCCACACTTTGATTCAGGCTTAAGCATCAGCAGTAACAGCATCAAACATCCAAATCCAACTTTACTTTGATATGCACAAATGAGTGATCCACAGTTTCCACAAGTTAATTCAGTCTTGAGTAATATAGCTGAATGATATAACCAACAGCCACAGCATCTATGCATCCAAATACGCAGTGGTAACCAGCATCAACTGTGTCCAAAACAGATATGATCTTCACAGTATGAATAAACTGAATCCAACATACCACAGGTTGTGCTGTGCTCCGTCTTTTCATTCACATTTACTCACAGTTTGCGTCCAAAAAGGCTGAGTGGTCCATTGTCTTACGTGCACAGTTCAATCAAAGTGTTGGATCTTTTGCCATTTCTGTTGACAATGTAGGCGACTATCATCCAAAAAATAGTCACTGAGAGGAGAGCAGGGATCTGTTCGACGCGCTGAATCCAAGGAGGAAACATAAAGCTTTTCTGCAGTTAGGGATGTTTATTGCACTCTTTTTCTGTGAGGCATTGTACAACAGGTCGATTTGCAGACTTATTTGCTTACAACTTGCGGTCAACAGAAATATTGGCACCCTGTCTTAGCCTCTCTCTGAATCAAACAAACAAAACAGCCTCAGAGCAGATCCAGGTGATATTAATTAGACAATCACTCAGACACATGCCAACACCCACTTATAGCTCCACCCACACATGCCCATACATACCTTTAACACATGCAGCCTACCCTTAGAGACATTACCAAAATGAATCCTTGCCTCTACAGCTGGAACTAGAAGAGGAACTGACACTGAACATTTAAAGTATTAATATTAGAAGTTGTACATCTGGGCTGTAGTTACTCTGTGTAGCTAATTTCAAGTATTTTATCTATGGCTGAAACAATTAATCATATTAACAAATTATTTAAATAATCGTGAACTAATTTAGTAATTGATTAATCGTTAACTGGAGTATAGGGCCACTAAAATGCCGCCTTTAGCCGACAGAGTGACCCACTTAGAGCAGGAATTATACCAAGATTGTAAAAAAACATGTAAACATTTTGCATTTAAGAAGTAAAAAGTTTTTGTCTGTCAATATTCTCCATCCAGAACTCCTCCAAAGGAAACGCTTAAACGTTTCTGTTTCACCTGGTTTCATTTCATAAAAGATCTTCTTTAAGGAGCCTTTGGCTATCTGATTAAAAAGATAAAATAAAAGAAATCCTAACGTTGTTAACTTACATTTCTCAAGTTCCACAAATCAATAAAACTCTCTCCTGCTTCTTTACAGAACTCCAATCAGAAGCTTTTGCCTGTTTTAGCGTAGATAATAAGTTTTTTAATTTGGACTAGTTTCGTAGCCCAATATTAATTTATTTTAGCGTCTTTTTTTTCGCGCTCCAAGCACCCGCGCGCGCGCACATACAGACTAGAAAACACGCAATCAGAAAGAGAGAAGGCGGAACTTAAGGCAGAATAATCAGAGAGTTAAACCGCGCAGCACAGTTGATGCGCTGCTATGTGAAAGGGACAGGAAAGAGCAGGCAGCTGCAGCTACCAGGCAGAGAAGCTGCGAGAGGAAAAGAAGCCACTGGTGTATAGTAAATTATAAACATGTTGTTTACATCCAATAACTGGTAGGGACAAATAGGTCCTTCCAAGTTTTTGGTAGGGACATGTCCCTATGGTCCCTATGCAAACCTACGCCCATGCTTATAACTATGGCACAGTGTTCTTGAACCTTTCCTGATTTTTTTGCAGATCTAAATCTAAAGATCCAAAGAAGTTTCAGGTAGTTTGGGAGCCACTCTGCAGACAGGGCAGCCTTATCTCCAGTTTTACTCCCTCCTTCACCCTAAAAAATGTTGTTACCTGATTCATCCAACAGGAGAAATAAACAAAGACTCTGCAGGAGTTTGTTCAGACTGATTAATCGCCTTTTTAATATTATTACATCAATATTAATACATCAAACACTGAAGTAGTTTGATGCTTAGGTTATTTTGCTGCTTCGTTTCATATTAAAACTATGGACAGTCTAAACTTAAAGAATTAATCATAGCCCTCAGTTAGGTTGATAATGTGCTGGATGGTGAACTCAGGCTGTGACTGATCTAGAGCTCAGTCACAGCCTGCTTTACATATTTCTAATACCTGAATGCGGCTGCAGAAGAGGAGTGACTTAGTGTAGTGGTTAAAGGAGAGCGTTCTGAAGAAATCTAATATTATCACAGGCTGTGGGACTGGACTGACCATGAACATGACTGGGAAACATGAAATGATTGATTTGGAAAGTTGAGCAAAAACCTTTGGCTCTGTGTCATGTTATAATGTGACAGTAAAATAATAAGGTCATGTCATCTAGTTGTAAAGATTCAGTTTCAGTTTTGGGCTGACTCTGGGAATTACCGGATTTTTGTTTTAGGATTTCTGCCCTAAATCAACCCCATCAAATTGTCCAGTTTAGACCAGATCTGCTCTATCCAGATCAGAATGTTAATTTAAAGATGCCTGGAATCCAATGGCTGTCCTCTGATATAGAGGGTTTGTTTACCAGAGAGAGGTGTCCTTTCTGGGCAGGACTCCTTATTCTGCTGACCCACTTTAAACATCTGATCTTAAAGGACTTACCTAGTTTCTCTTTCTGTTGTGACTGACATCTTTACCCATGAAAGAACTTTAAAAGTTAGAAGTAGTTGTTTTCTCTTTTCTCAGTTGTTGTTAGTAATGATTTAAGTGTCAATAAGATTGATTCCCACCAATCTCCTTTGTTTACTAAATTCACTGAGTCATGTTTTTGATTTTCCTTTTACATCTAAAACTTACATTCTTTATTGGATCTTTTTCCTGCTTATATCAGCGTTTAAACTGGAGATTCTGTTTCTCTCTGCTGGAGTCCTGCGGGACTTCCAGCTTTGTCTCGCACTTTACTTTCACTTTTGTTTACATTTTTCTATTTACAGACCAGCTACCTTATTCAGTATTTTAATTCTCTAATGCTCCTAGTTGTGACAAGTGACATTACATAATAAAATCTAAACAATCTGAGATGTGTTCATTACGGTTTACCTGGTTAGAAAGGCTGTAAGGTTATATTTTATAGATCTTTTATAGGTGAGATGAGTAGTAAGAACAGGAGGGATCATGGGGGCTCCTCTTCCATCCATTAAAGACATTTCATCCCAGCGCTGCGTGTCCTCAAGCCTTTTAAAGGAATAGTACACTCCAAAAATAGACTTAGCCTTTCAATGTTCTACTGACCCCAGCTTCACTCTGGATGCTTTCTGACTAGCTCAATTGATACTGGAGATCTGGAGGTCTGCTGTCTGCTGACATTCGGCAATGGAGGCCATTAAGTCCAAGAAAACGCGTAAAGTCCCATTCCTTCAGCATGCTGCGTCCAAGTTCCAATGTTCTGGTGGGTAGCATCCAGAATTTACTCAAAAGCGAAGTCATTTAGAATGTTTTTTAGAGCATAAACAGTAGTGTATAGGATTTCCTAATAAGCTTCATGCTACGCCACGATTCTACGAGAAGCCGCAGACCAAAACCTGAAGCGAAGAAAGTTTCAAGCGCCTGGTTCTGCCGATAATGAAAGCGTTAAGAAGAAGAAATGTGCTGTTTACCTGTACAAAAGAAAGAAACAACGAAAAGAAAAATGTCTGAGGACCTTCAGTGTTGAGGAAGAGCATGAGTTCTTTGCCGAGCTGAATGCGCGCTGGTTTGGTCTCGCCGCTTCCGTAGAATCATGTAGCGGCGCATGGGGGCGCGTTATTAGGAAATCCTATACACTACTGTTTATGCTCTAAAAACATTCTAAATGACTTTTGTTTCGAAAATTCTGGATGCTACCCACTCAGGACACTTGGATTACATTGGACGAGCAGTATGGAGGAATATTGACAAGTTTTTGTGGACTTTTATGGACCTTTCTGTCTCGGGCGCATAGACCTCCATTATTTGAATGTCAGCAGACAGCAAGAAGCCTCCCAGATCTCCATCGCAGATGCATTTGAGATATCAAAAGTACCTTAGAGTTTTGTTCAGCATGGGGGTGAGTAGAAAATGAAGGCTGAATCATGTTTTGATGTACTATTCCCTTTAACATCATCAATGACCCCTCACCATAATAAATCTAATGTTAACGCTAAACACAAATGAAGTCTGTTGTGAAACACATGAAGCGCCCCCTTTTGTCAGAAACAGGAACTGAGGAAGCCTCTTCTGACTGGTAGCTTTTGTTTTTCCTCTGTTACTGACCGACTGTTTAAAGTTACATAACTTATTGCTAGTTTTACCTTGTAAATCAGGGTGGTAGGAGTTTTTTTTTATTATTATTATTTACGTTAAAACCAAAATACGCACGCAAGCAAACATCCTGCCGCTCCCCTTTTTTTTCTTTTTTTTGTAATTTCTATCGTGTTGCCATGTATGCGTTTCTTCTGCTCACTCTTGTACCTCTTAAATTTACTTTATTTTTGCTTTATTCTCCAAACACCAGCCTGCATAATTATTTCTGCTCACATTACGTATATATTTCTTCACACACTCGTCTTTGACAACAAAATATTCATAAACTTTAGAAACGCAGGCACTGCAGAGCGAGCCTGGCAGCGGTCAGTGAACGCACCATCTCTACCATCGCTCTTAATGCTCCGCAGACCTGACTGCACTCAGATGCAGAGGATGGAAGAAGCTGCTACAGGTCAGTCTGTCTTTCATGTTTTACCTTTGAAATGCCGAGGCTTTCTTTTAATTTAATAAAACTTTTTGATTAATTATAATGGCGTCTTTTAAGATTTTGAGGACAAATAAAGGTCGAATATTATTGAAAATATTATTTATGCATTCAAGAAAATCTATTATTAGAAAATAATAGAATTCAACTTCATTGTCATGGCACTGTGACGAGTACAAAGCAAAGAAATGTGGTTAGCATCTATCCAGAAGTGCAACACGGGATATAAATATTATTACAGGTGTACAAGCAAAAGTAATAGGGCCCGTAAAAGGTTGTGTATAAATATGAATATGGGAGCTACATGCACAGATTATACAGAATATACAGGAATGTTAGGGAAAGGATTATATATGTATTAGCAGGTTTATAATACAAGATAAATAATGGCAGATAAGATTAACAGATTATAAACAGATTGTGTGGAAGAGTGTGAGGACAGTCCATATGTTATTATTGTATGAGGGGATACAGTCGTTATAGATGCGTCAAGAGGCGTTCAGGAGCGTGACAGCTGTGGGAAAGAAGATGTTCCGATGCTCTGGTCTATAGGCTTCTGTAACGCCTTCCAGAGGGCAGGAGGGAGGACAGTGTGTGTGCAGGGTGAGTGGCCCTTTTCAGACATCGCTTTCTATAGATTTCCTTGATGGTAGGGAGCGGTGCCCCGGCGACGGCTGAGCAGTTTTCACCACCCTCTGCAGTGCCTTCCGGGTTAGTCGTGGGTGAGGAGAGAAGGAGGAAGGGACTCATCACACAACGTTGTAGTACTCCGGGGTTTATAATGGTGGTGGATGAGCAATGGTTGTCCAGCCGAACATGGGGTCGACTGATGAGGAAGTCGAGCAACCAGTTACACATGAGTGAACTGATGCCGAGGTTTGTCAGTTTGGTAATGAGTTGTGATAAGATGACAGTATTAAATGCTGAACTAAAGTCTAAGAACAGCATTCTGGCGTAAATGTTCTTGTTGTCTTGGGTTGGAGTTCTTGGGGATTGGGACGATGGAGGTGGACTTAAAGCAGGTCGGTACCACAGCGCGGGCCAGGGACAGGTGGAAGATGTCTGTCAGCACTCCTGCCAGCTCCCCAGAGCACGCTCTGAGGACACGCCCAGGTATGCCATCAAGACCCGCAGCCTTGTTGGATTTAATCCTGCTCTGAGCCGCTCCTACCTCAGTGCAGAGGAGAGTCAGTGGCTGTTGGTCTGGGGTAGTGGCTGCCTTAGTTGCAGTTGTGGTATTCCCCCTCTCAAAACGAGCATAGAAGTTGTTAAGCTCGTTGCGGAAGGAGACATCAGAGGAGGCGGGGGAAGTATTGGAGTTCTTCTAGTCCGTGAGAATCTGAAGGCCTTGCCACATACGTCGGGGGTCAGAGTTGCAAAAGTGATCCTCCAGCTTACTTTTGTAGTGGTTCTTGGCCTTCTTGATTCCCCTCTTCAGCTCAGCCCTGGCTGCATAATCAACAAATGCACTACTTTTGGCACAGCCATATAAACAGGGGCGTAAGCTGACCCAATAGTATACAGGGGCACAATAGGGGACCAAATAAAATGCGAGCGTGAAGAAAAAAATTATTTATTTTAAAAAAGCATGGGCACAGATAATTAATCCAAGCACGTGAGCAAATATTTTATAACACTTATTTATTACTATAAAGCGTCATAAATAATTTGCATAATCAGATTGTTATTTTGGCATCATGGTGACCTGATCCAAACTGAATTGAAATGGATGGTGATGATCTATGATACTGTATGGATGATGGTGACTGATGATCCTATGATGGTGTGATGGTGATGATCCCATGATGGTGTGATGGTGATGATCCTGATGATGATGGAAACCGATTTGATGATGATATGATGGTGTGATGGTCCTATGATGGTGTGATGGTGTGATGGTGATGATCCTATGATGGTGTGATGGTGATGATCCTATGATGGTGTGGTGTGATGATCCTATGATGGTGATGATGGTGATGGTGGTGATGGTGATGATCCTATGATGGTGTGATGGTGATGATCCTATGATGGTGTGATGGTGATGATCCTATGATGGGTGATGGTGATGATCCTATGATGTAATGGTGATGATCCTATGATGGTGTGATGGTGATGATCCTATGATGGTGTGATGGTGATGATCCTATGATGGTGTGATGATCCTATGATGGTGTGATGTGATGATCCTATGATGGTGTGATCTATGTGGTGATGATCCTATGATGGTGTGATGGTGATGAATCCTGGTGATGGTGATGATCTGATCCCATGATGTGTGTGATGGTGATGATCCTATGATGTGTGTGATGATCCTATGATGGTGTGATGATGTGATGATCCTATGATGGTGTGATGATGATGATGTGTGATGATGATCTATGATGGTGATGATCCTATGATGGTGTGATGGTGATGATCCTATGATGGTGTGATGGTCCCTATGATCCTGATGATGGTGTGATGGTGATGATCCTATGATGGTGTGATGGTGATGATCCTATGATGGTGTGATGATCCTGATGGATGATGATGATCCTGTGATGGTGATGATCCTATGATGGTGTGATGGTGATGATCCTATGATGGTGTGATGGTGATGATGATCCTATGATGGTGATGATCCTATGATGGTCCTATGATGTGTGATGGTGATGATCCTATGATGGTGTGATGGTGATGATCCTATGATGGTGTGATGGTGATGATCCTATGATGGTGTTATGATGATGGATGATGAAGATGATCCTGAGGTGTGATGATGGATCCTATGATGGTGATGATCCTATGATGGTGATGATCCCATGATGATCCTATGATGGTGATGATCCTATGATGGTGTGATGATCCCATATGATGGTGATGGTGATGATCCTATGATGGTGTGATGGTGATGATCCTATGATGGTGTGATCCTGATGATGGTGGTGATGCCATGATGGTGTGATGGTGATGATCCCTATGATGGTGTGATGGATGGTGATGATTCTATGATGGTGATGATCCTATGATGGTGTGATGGTGATGATCCTATGATGGTGTGATGGTGATGATCCTATGATGGTGATGATCCTATGATGGTGATGATCCTATGATGGTGATGATTCTATGATGGTGTGATGGTGATGATCCTGTGATGGTGATGATCCTATGAGTGTGCATGGCCAGAAAGATGGGAGAGCTGGAATGTTCATTTTTTTATCCTGTAAACGGTAGCGCCTCGGCCAGTGGCGGATGGTAGAGTTTTTCTGGGAGTGTGTGTGTGTGTGTGTGTGTGTGTGTGGGGTGGTGGGGGGGTGGGGGTTTAGTGGCTATAAATTCAAAATAGACGTATACCAAAAACCCAGTCAAACTTATACTAAGTTATCACACTAGTATATTTATATGAATCCCAAGAACAAAAAAATTATAAAAACAAAACATAATTCCATGAACAGCTTTACATTTTGTACATAAATCTTGCCCTTCTGAGGCTTTGTGAAGGTGTGTTTTGCATGGTCCAATATTATTTCACAAACCTAAAGAAAGAGAATCTATTTTAACATATAGAAGACTATATTCTACTATTTTTCATGTGAATCCCAGATTATTTATTATTCTTTGCCTTTTCTAAAAAGTGCTAGTGCAAGTGTAGCTGTCTAATCATACTGAGTCAGATCCTGATGTTTGAAAAAGGAGGCAGGAAAGCAGAATAAAGCTACATGCTGCTAGCCAAGCCTTCTAGCTAAACCAGGTCCTGGAAAAGGACATTTCTCTCTCTCTTTCCAATGCATCTCCAGCCGCCTCAACTCGACCTGTCAATCATCCGCAACATGTCTGCGCTGTGGTAGCAGGTGGTGAGCAAATAAACTTCCTGTCAGAGCACACCACAGCTGTGAGAGATTAGCTGTGAAAGTGGAAAATTAATTCATAAAAAAATCAGATCCACAACGGGGCACGGGCCCCTGTGAAAAGGGTCTGCCGATGCCAATGCATACAAATACACATGCACTCCTGAAAAACATAAATACAAAAATAAATTTAAAAAATAATTATTTTAAAACAGATTTTATAATTACACACACAAAGTTATATTTGATGCAATTACCAATTTGTTTTCACCAAATTTTTGACTTCTGTTAAAATAGGTCTCATTTTAACAGCTATTTCACGTGCTCTATTTTACTAATTTTAACTTTTAATTTTTATTTTGCCTGAATGGCATTTCTTATTAATCTATCAGAAGGACATCAGCTTGTAATCTTACCATTTTGAATGTGTTTAAGTTTATTTTAAAAAGTATTAATGTGGTAACAGGGTTAAAGGAAGGAACACAAATTTGATTACAGATTATGACATAACTGGAACAAAGAATTACTTAAAATCACAGTAATGTTTTACATTATGAGCCATTTATTTTATCTTTCTCCTAAAGCAATAAACAACACAGTTTTATAAGATACTGATCATGGAACTAGGAACTTGGAAACAAATTTACAGTGGATTGTTTTTATTTTATTTTTATTTTTTAACTTTTTTGCAATTTAGATGTCAGTGTAAATTTATCCCTTTCACCTTTTTCAGAAAGTGAACTTACAGCTAGAAATGATCAGAGGAATTTAATTGGTAATGATGTTTCTGCCCAGGCCTGCAGCCAAGGCTTTACATTAAACCTCGCCAATGCCGGTTAACTTCAGCACTGATGTGTTGCACATCATCTGCTCCTAGCAAAAATGGTTTTTGGCTTGCATATGCATTTTTATTTTTATTATATCTAAAGTAATAAACAATTTGGAATGGGACACTAAAGCATTACATTTTTCCATGAGCAGAGCATGTGTACAGTATTTTCTCATTGGTCCATTCAGCCTTCACTTCAGACAGGCGTTCCCAATCTAAAACACATAAAGCAGTAATGGCCTGTACTTATATTGTGATTTTTCAAGTCAGAAGATGTGACCAAAGCGCTTTACACTACATTCCATTATTCACCCAACAACACACTGAATGTGGCAAGCTGCATTGTAGCCTCAGCTACCCTGGGGCTCACTGACAGAAGCGAGGCTGATGTACACTGACGCAACTGGGCCCTCTGACCACAATCAGTAGACAATGTGGGTAAAGTGTCTTGCCCACACAAGGACCAGGACTCGAACCAACAACCCTTAAATTACAGCGCAAACTTGCATCCGACGCTTCTGTCACCCCACTAGCGGGACGAGGTGTTGGGGAACATTTAAGTCTAATTCGAGTACACTGTAGTATACCATAATCACCTTTAATCAGATCAAGCAAATCCCAACAACAAAATGGTGGCTAGTAAAAATGCTGAGTAGCTATTAACTTAAAAACCATTAGCCACATTGGCAGGTGGGCAAACAATTAAGGTCAAGTCCTGCTTGTAACTGGGTTTTTTCCCCTCTACATGGCTTAAAAGGTTTTAGTAACATGGTTGCCTGTATGTTCGTAGAGGCATCTCTAGGAATAGTTTTAGTAATTATTATTAACAAAAATGTATTAATAATTATAATGAAGAAACATCAATTAATACGGAAGAGGATTAAGAACCCTGAAAAAAAAAAAACTTAACTGATTTTAATATTTTATTTCAGCATAATATGAGGAAAAAAAACCAAACTTAGAATTCTGACTGAATTCTGACAGCTAACAAGTGTTACTGGCCCTCCTAAACAACTCACATCTTTGTCAGTGAAGCTCAGTGCTCCACATCTCTGCCTTCATGGTGCCCATCTACATTAAGATCCACAATCCTGAGATTAAAGTCAGAGTTCTGACTTTTCCCCATATTAAATTTCCCATATTTAAAAATCAGTTTACTTTTTTTTTCAGTGGCCCTAATCCTCTTCCGTAAATTAATATTACGAAAAACTGGGATTTAAAACATGTTTAATCTGTTTTTATTGTAACTGAGTTATCATGAGGGAGGGACATGAACTAAAAGCTATCTTAACAGCTCATAAGCTGTTGGGTTTTTTCAAATAACATTTAGGAATTTTTCCTCAGCTATAGTTATATATCAGGATAACTGCAATTTGCATAACAGCTGCATGTTTCCGTTTTCTTGTTTACTGTTTCTTTACATTTTTAAGATGGGGAAATAAAAATGTCCTTTGACTTTGGGGTGACTCAGAAGCTATTAACACCAGGAGGAAATGATCCGGATGGGGTTATGAATTTTGATTAAAAGTCAATAAAAATGAATCATTTTACAGTTTAGATTCATATAAAGATTTTAAATAGCCCTTGAATCAGTTTTTGGCTTTAATCCAAGGCATTATTATAATGACTTGCATAATCATCTACTTGACCACCATACCACACCCTGCATTCACTTGTTGATAAGTCATCATCTACACCTCAGGCTGTGCCCATCTGCTGTGTAACGTCTGTCATCTGGATCAACAATGTCAGCCTCTGAGTCTTTGTCTCAGTCTATAAATATAAAGTGCCTCAGCCATTAGATCATCTTTACAGACACAATACAAGTACAAAGCTGTGGTATTTAAATAATGGAGAACATCTGATTTTATCTCATTAAAACACGTTTTTCTTTATTATTCTGACTTAACCCTGTAATGCCAAATGTATCATATCATACATACGGTTTCTGAAATGTTTTGCGTCTGACACCTTTTGCATAATTTAATGGTTAAAACTTTGCTCAAAATCCTATTGTACACAATCAGATCTACCTGATAACAGCCAGTAGAAGACTGCACAATAAAAAAATAATCTTTACTTATCGCGATAGTAATAAATTTTTTAATTAATATCAAAATGTATTTCAGTTTTTTCTTTTTACATATTTTGTTAAAAGGCCAATAAGGACTTCAAACAAAAAAAATATTTTCTGCTTTGTTTTATTCTTGGATCGGCTTTAAAGGGTTAAGGTGAAAATATCACAGTTGCCTCTAAATCAATGAAACCTCCCTGATTATAACTAATCCACATTTTTTTATCAATGCAGGTCTGATAATTGCTCCTAATTATGGTGTTAGGGGTTATTTTGATCTAATATTTGCCTATGTGCAAAACATACAATAATGTTTGTTTAAACCACATTGTGATCACACAGCACATTCTTAAGGGAAAATAACTCAAAGATTTATATGCATTATATGCATTTATATGCATAACTCCAAACATCTGCAGCAATAGATTATGAGGAAAGTTCTGAGCATTCTGCATTTCTTAAAGAATAGTCTAATTTAATGTTCACTGCACATTGCAACAAAAATGTAACCTTTTAATCCATCGCTAGCCGGAAGTGAGTAAACTGGGGCTTTAAAGTCTTGCTCAGGAGCCATCTGTGTGGTTTGACCCAGATATTTGCAGCTGTCTTCAATGCACTGCTCTTCTTTGCTCAAACCACTTGTTAGAGTTTAATTGTTGTCGGCTCTGTTGGTTACATAACTTCTG
>JAGKQL010000861.1:0-2500 GCA_018398635.1 Cyprinodon brontotheroides
TGTTCTAGCATGTAGTGGGTGTGGTCAGTAGAATGTTTCTGATTGTTTAGAATGTTCTAGCATGTAGTGGGTGTGGTCAGTAGAATGTTAGCTAATAACCACGCCCACAATTCTTTGTGATGTCATCAGATGTCAGTTGGAAATTCAAATTTGATAAGCTAGTCATATCATTTACAGTGTTCGACTAGACTGGACCTGTTACGTGCTTACAGTAATACAAACGTATTAAGGTTTCTAACTAAGGTAGGTTACTAACAAGGGTGATTTTTACTTAAATAACTGACTTTTTATTTCAAAATGAACGGGAAAATACCAGCACATATTAAGGATAGATTGATGTTTGACGAACAGTTTAAACACGGTATTTTAAGTGCTGTACATAAAATGAGCCGAGATGAAACAATGTGTCAAGATTTAGGCAACTTACATGATAAACCACCAAATAGATATGTTAAACAGATAAACGGACATGTTAAATACAATATGGAAAGCACTAAAAGCTCCTCTGAGCAGATATTTCCAGAAGAAAACACTTTAACTCAGCAAAAACATTCAAGGACGACGTCTGACTTCAAAATTCAAAGGTTTATCAAAAACCGGACCTGAAAAATAAACACTCTACAGAATCAAAGGTTACAGAACCCATGCGCTTGACTGGAAATCGTTCCAGAGGTAAATATCTTGAAAATAATGAAAAAGAGGACAAATGTGATCAGAAAGATATTTTTGCTACCAATGACAAGAAGACTAAACCAAAAAAAGAAAAGTTTCCTGCATTTGCTGCTATCAAACGCTTTTTTGGAAATATTGTTCGATGTAAAGTTGCAAATGTTTCAACAAAAAATATTAATGTTGGTGGTGGGAAATGTAAGGTAAACCAGGAGATTTCATTCACTCAAGACTTGAAATCCAAGCAGAAACCTGAGCCTGAATCAAAGGAGAGGCTTCCAAGTATATCGGCTGACTTTAATCAGGAAAAAGCAGATAAAAGAGAAAAGGTTCACGCAATGAATACATCAAAGGATGGCAAAGCTAACCGGAAACGGAAACATGCAGAAATGAAAAACAATCATTCAACGGATAAAGGCATGGTTGAAAACAGTAGGGAACCAATTCTTCCAGCCCAAAAAAAGCAGAAAACTTCTCATCCGCCTCCCTGCACCGAACGCCTTCATGCAGGTCCATCATTTGAGGCAAAAAGAGCCAAAGTGGGACTATTACAAAACGGAAACAAGCTTGGACCTTGTAGATTTGAACAAGAAAATCTCTCTGTGTGGAACACGTGTGGATTTGATGCCCTTTGTCAGTGTTTATGCAGTGCTTTCTGTGACAGCTCAGCTTTTCAAAATGTTGTAAGGAAGAACGGTGACACTCCCATCTTGCAGCTGGTAAAATCTATAGCTACAGATGGGGTGACCCCAGATATATATTCACAGAGGGCTTTGCTGCTTAGTACAATGTTTCAATTGCAAACCTTCCAGGTGGAGCCTGGTTACTACACTATCGATGCTCAGTGTTCTATCTCTGCGCTCATTGGAAGATCAATGAGAAATGTACCCAGCGCTTACCTCTCCAAACACTGCTCCTCACAGCACTGCCAGCTAAACAAGGGAGATACAAGGAAAGTATCGTTTGTTTCACCTGACCTCTCAGTCCTGATGGAATATGGAATGACTCAACTTAAGACCTCAGTGGAAAACGGACTCTTCCTTTCCAAGTCTCTGTGCCGTCAAAAACTACTAAATGAATCAGAATGTCCCGACGAATGTAAAATGGAAGGCGACACCCCAGGAGAAATGCTCTGCATTGGAGATGTTACTCACAGCTACAGCTTTGGGGAAATAGTATGCGTTGACCTGGAACTTGACAACAAAACAGATTTTTCTTTGAGAGAATTTCCATCCAATATGGCTCTACAAGGAAAGACATTCACTTTGAGAGGAGTCATCGCTTTCAGGGGCAGCTCGACCGGAGATTATATTGGACATTATGTTGCATACTGTCGAAGAGCTCCAGATGTGTGGGAGCTTTATGACGACCTGCAGGAAGCAGTGAAGACAGTATCTGAAAACAACAGAATAATACCACATGCAGCGTTATACACGGCAGATGACCAATCTGACCAGAAAGATATTTTTGCCACCAATGAGAAGAAGACTAAACCAAAAAAAGAAAAGTCTCCTGCATTTGCTGCATCCAAATGCTTTTTGGGAAATATTGTTCAAGGTAAATGTAGTGCAAATGTTTCACCATCATCATCATCATCATCATCATTATCATCATCATCATCATCATCATCATCATCACCATCATCATCATCATCCACCATCATCACCATCATCATCATCATCATCATCATCATCATCATCATCATCATCATCATCATCATCATCATCATCATCATCATCATCATCATCACCATCATCACCATCATCATCATCAGATGTGCCAGACGTCTCAGAACCTGAAAAAAGATCAACAGAAAATATTAATGTTGGTG
>JAGKQL010000861.1:5000-29743 GCA_018398635.1 Cyprinodon brontotheroides
TATTTTAGATTTTTTTTTCCGCTGATGACCATAAAGACCATAAAGACAACAATTACTGAAAGACATTTGTTGCAGTTGATCACTATCTTAAATGTAATCCCATACAATGTTTAGCTGAATACTGCACTGTAAAATCCAATAGCTACTCTGACTTACATAAATCAGTTAAGTTTACTAGGTTATCAAAAATATGTTGTGATTACTTCGATTTATGAAGTAACAGGTACTTTTAATAATAGCAATGCAAAATACTTAGTGTTTCGAGTGAACATTACTTATTTTAGAGTTAAGCTCACTAGCAATCAGTGTTACTTCAACTGCGCATTCTAAGAAGAAGAAGTACGCATGTTTAGTCTTCTTCTGCTGCTTGTCTCCCGCTCCGCAACCCAACAGGATTAAGGATATTCTGCTTCCTCTGCGTTTTCGCCATCCTGTTCATTTTAGCAAACATTAAGGTAAGTCGTTAAGAAAGTATGTATATGAAAGTGTTTCATATGTCTACTGCTACGAGCGTTAGCTTTCGCTAGCAAACGATAGCATAGCTGGCTAGCTACCAACACCACCTGTTCAGGCCATGCTAGGGCGTGTTTGGGCGGTGTCCCAACATCATCCTGTAGTGAGTTTAACATTTTCACACCGTTTCAAAGACAAGGCTGATTCCCTTCCTAGCTTCCGACTCGACTTTGGTTTAAAATAGAGTTTTAAACCAAAATTTAGAACATTGTTTTCTTTTTGTTTTTAACAGAGAGCTATAATTTTCTTTGAGCATGCAGATTAATTTAAAAGAAGTTTCTTATTTTTGAACCCGTTATCCTTTAATAAATATCTGATCTTTTATTTATTTTTCTCTTTTTTACATCTGGACCAAAAACACAGCAGGTCCTATTGTAAAAAAAACCCCCATAAAACTTGAATAAACTTTGAATATGACTTCCCGTCAAAAATAAAAATAGTGGAAACCGGGTAAATCTCAATGTAGCTGAAGGATGCAAACACCCTGCATATACAAGGATTTACAGCAAATGGGCTGATTGCACAAACACTTCCGGGTTTAACTTAGTGCTACTCCTCAGTTTCCGGTTCAGCGATGGCGACGTTCTACACTCGGTGTTTACAGGAGCTGCCAAAGTTAAACATCACCGATGTCCATCGTATTGGTAGGATAACTAAAACACCGTCCAGCAAATTGGATAAAGGTTTCAAGTTATATGCTGCGTCATATATACACAACTATGAAGGTAAGAAAACAACTATTGACTAACTAACGCGAAATGCTAACTGTTAGCTTCCGCTGTAGAAGTTCAGCGGTAGCTACCAACGTTTTATTAACTAACCCGTGACGCCACTTTATTTATCTGTTCCTAATATTGTTTTACAATATCGTAATGTGACATCCTACCCAACGTTTTATATCAGGCATTGTTAATTTGGTAAATTGTGTTATTTTTAAGATACTGTTTTGAGTTTTATGACAATAATGTTATGTAGCTACCTGAAGTTACAACCAACGTAAGAAGTCACATCTGTAAGATGTGTATATGTGATCAATACAGATCTAACGGTAATGAGACTTGTATTTGTCTTTTCATTCAGTGTCCAACAAAGACAGGCTCTCAGGGCAGATCAGCGTCAGAGCTTTGTGCTACAGGTCCATGAGGAAGAATGAGACGCCGCACAGTTTGAGTGTAGGCAGGAAGCAGTGAAAATGTTCATTCCCACTCAGTTGAGCATTAATTAATACATCAAGACATACTAAGCTAAATATTTTCATACTTCTCTGCTTTATCATACCCAGGTGACAGAAAATAAATTTACATAATCTAAGGAGTTATGGTTATCAAGCAAAACTTAGTTGTATTTATGTCAATAGGCAGAAGAGGTAACATTAGCATTCGAGGGGGTAGGGTTCTTCTAGCAGCACAGGTCAACAGTAACAATTGTTATACATATATATGTATGTGTATATATATGTATATATAATATATATATATGTATATATGTATATATATATGTGTGTATGTATGTATGTATGTATGTATATATATAGAGTTATAATATTATATACATATGTATATAATAATATATATATATATATATACATATATATATACTTATGTACATATATATCACATATGTATATATATATATATATATATGTATGTATATATATATATATATATATATATATATATATATATATATATATATATGTATATGCATATATGTACAAATGTAATATGCATATATATATATATATGTTATATATAGGTATGTATGTGTATATACATACATAGCATGTAGCATAGCAGGGTATATATGTATATAGTATATATATATATGTATATATATGTGTGTGCTTCAGCCAGCAGACAGCAACGCCAGCATATATATATATATATATATATATAGGTATATCCCAGTGTATGTGAAGCTGCCCATTATGTATGTATGTATATATATATATATGTATATATGTGTGTATCTATGTATACTATTGTATGTATGTATGTATGTATATATATTATGTATATATATCGTATATATATATATATATATATATATTATTATATATATATATATATATATAGATTGATGTTTGACAAGTGATTCATCGCCAGTTGTGGTGACTCGCACTCTTGTGTGGCAGGAACTGTTGTGTGCAGTCATACAGTGGCGTTGCTGTTTCAAACAGCACATTACTCTCAGCTCAGGACACCAGTTGTGCCCCCTGTGCATAGCTGCACAGAATCTGAGCAGCAATGGCACAAGCCACGAACAATGGTAACTATACAAAGAAGTTAAATTATGTTTTTTGGTCATATTTTTTAAGTGATTCCTTCCACTGAAAATGTCTTCTTACTTAGGGTGTCAGGCCAGGGCCTATCAAGTCCATGGTCTTCACTAAGCCAGTACCAAACAGGATGGTGCAGACTGGAGTGAGGTAATTTGAATTTCCCATTTTACTACATATGCTGCTGTTAATTCTGTTAATACTGTTGATGCATTATTATTTAATTTTCTGTTTTCTTCACTTTTCCTTATCAATGTGCTTTATAGAAGTGGATTCTACAGAGGTATGGTGGGTCCCTTGCCAGACCCCTGTATGTTCAGAATTGAGGAGGTATATGCTAAATTCAGCATGGAGGACAGGCCACTCGTAACCACAATGAACATGGGACCTGACAAGCCCCTTGTGGAAAGTGCCTTTGGGCTGGTGCAGAGGGGCAGTGTTCTTTCTTACCAAAAGCCAGCACTGACATCCCGGCATATCACACTCCACCATGACGCACCACCAACCCCACACTTGCCTCTAGAGGATTACACCATATTGCCATCTGACTGTGCGTTTGTGTGCTCTGAAGAGGAGCTACTACATCTCAGCAGCTTGACCGTGACAATGGAGATGGCTCACAAAATTGAGCAGGCTACACGTGAGCAAAGCTCTTGCTCTGAGTGGCATCTTCTCCGCCGACCAAGGGTGACTGCATCTAGGTTTGGCGAGGTGTGTCATGTCAGAGGCCAGAGCTCTGCAGAGTCACTTGCAGAGCGCATATTAAAGGGGTGAAAGCCAGAAGCAGACATGAGGAGGGGTGCTGAGATGGAGCCAGTAGCAGCAGCCGAGTACAAACAGCTTGTAGATTAATTATGCACCTTGCGGTCTTGTCAGCCACCCTGCTACACCCCTGGCTTGCTACGTCCCCTGATAGTGTTGTTTTTGACGACCCACTTTGAATATCCCCAGTTTGGACTTGTTGAATTCAAATGCCCAAATGTGCACAACTTCATTGACTGTAAATATGTACAAATGGAACGTGGTTCCCCTCAACTTAAGAAGAGCCATTTTAAAAAATTGGCTCGTTACTTTAGTTTTGAATCATTTCAATGGAGTTACGTTATTATTTTTCCGTCATCAATACCAAATTCTATCTAATTGGATGGGAATCTATGTTGCATTCGACGCACTACTACAAGATGAATCGACAGGTTTCGGCGATATGTCATTAAAGTGACGAAATCATTGCAGCTTGGTGGCTGTATGGCGTTAGCATAGTAGCATGGACGGCGAGATGATTGAAAATGAACACAACGGAGATCTTAGTCACTATTGGCAGACATCCATTTTAAAAAATGTGAGGCAGTATAAAATTAAAAAGTGGTTTCTACTTTTACTTTTATACTTTAAGTAAATTTACAAGCCTGTACTTTTGTTACTTTTTACTTTTGAGTAGAAGTTTAAGCAGTACCTTCCACTTTTACCAGAGTATTTTTTAACACAAGTATCTATGTAAACTTTTTTACCTCAAGTACGGAAAGGGTGAGTACTTTTGCCATCTCTGCTGCAGAGACACTTGCAGGGCGCATAGTAAAGGGAACAAAGCAGACAGCAGACATGAGGAGGGGTGCTGAGATGGAGCCAGCAGTAGCAGCTGAGTACAGTCAGCTTATAAATGTTAATTATGCACCTTGCGGTCTTGTCATCCACCCTGCTACACCCTGGCTTGCTGCGTCCCCTGATGGTGTTGTTTTTGACCCCACTGAATATCCCCAGTTTGGACTTGTTGAATTCAAATGCCCAAATGTGCAATGTTAGTCACACTTAAATGTTTGTGATCATCAAACAAATCTAAATGTGAGACAAAGATAACACAAGTAAACAGAAAATGCAGTTTTTAAATGAAGATTTTTATTAGTAAGGGAGGAAAAAAATCCAAACTTAAATGTCCCTGTGTGAAAAAGTGATTGCCAGACAGATCTCAGTTACTTGGTTTTTACATTTTACCTGATTTTCTTTTGGATCGCAGCATGTCTAACTTTTGAGGATCTTTTGGTCTATTAGTGATTTCTTGATTGAGAACAGGTGTGGCAGTAATCCAGCCTAGAGAAATTGAACTCAGCTTTCCAAAGATGTGATAAACCACAGTTTATTTATGTTTTAACAAGGGGGGCAATCACTTTTTCACACAGGTATTGTTGGTATTATATCCTTCTATATTTCCTGATAAATGTCAGTCATTGAAACATGTGATTTGGTAGATTAAGGCACTTGATTTTACACATTTATCCCATATGTTAGAGTTCAGACATACTAAATGTCCAATAGTTTTAGCATTTTCAATAGCTAATTGATGTTTTATTTGACACACTTTTTCAGAGTCTTAAGTAAAAACATGAATGCCAAAAATATAAATAAAACATTTTATTCACAGAAAAGACAATGTGATGATTGAAAATGTAATTTTGAGTAAATTATTAAATGCATAATTCAAGTGTGCATTTGACTGCCTGTGTGAATGGGTGAATGAATGTAGTGTCAAGCGCTTTGGTCAAGTCTCTAACTTGAATACAAAGAAGCTATATAAGTACATGCCATTTACCATTACCATTACCATTTGTAAGGTTTAACTTCATTTACATCAAACAAATTCATTAAGTTACAGGCAATACTTTTGTAAAGTTAAACTGTATTTGAAATGTAATGTTTGTCATGAGCTGCTTGCACCAGATATGGAAGGCCCTGGGTCACAGCTATTGAATTGATGACTTTAGATTATTGATATGAATCAAGTTCAACTGTGAGATTGCTACTAATGACAATGACTTAACAGTGTAAAAGGTCCCTGCCAACAGCAGTATTTCCCAACATGGTCTCGAGGAGACCCTGCATGTTTTAGATGTTTCCATGTTCCAGCAAACCTGATTAAAATGGGTCATGAAGCCACTGCAGAAGCCTGATAAAAGGCTAATGATTTTAATCAGGTGTGTTGAAACTTTCAAGGAAACATCTAAAACATACAAGGCAAGGTTGGGAGACACTGACAGAGTACACAATAATAAAACAATCGGTCTTTGTCAGACACGTGACTGACACGCCCCCTAGCGCCATTTTTGTGGTGAGCGGAAGAAAAACAAAACAGCAGAAAACAAGAGGAGAAGCTGCCAGCAGTGAGGATTATCAGTTAAATGGAAAAGGAGCAAGAAAACTGAGCGGATACCCTACCCAGACAAACTTTCTAAAGCTGCTGAGGGAACGATAAGTATATATTATTATTATAGTGACAAGGCAGATGTTGTGGGGAGTTACACGAATAGCTGCAGTTATAAAACGGTTTGTGCTGCTCATCAGGCTGAAACGAAAAAACTTGTCATAATTTTTGCACATTGATAAGTTGCACACACTGTATTTGCTGTTCACTTTACCCAGGCCTGTTTTTTCACTGGGATCTGCAGTCTTCTTTACAGATATCACCTGTTAGGTCATATCTCTACAGAAGACCACGACCCAGTGAAAACAAATCCTGGGAAAATAATCTTCTAATTTAATCTAAAGAGCAATCTACTATATACAAGGGAGGAAGAAAAAGTAAAAACATTTGAAGCTTTGCACTGTTCTGCATTATTTATGTATTTGAGATTTTGTATTGCATTTCATAAATTCTCTGTTTGATTTGAAGAAAGATAATAACAACACTTGTTTTCAAATTTCAAATCCACCCTTTATTGTAACACACATTTTTACAACTTCAGAAACATTGTTAATATTTGAAGTGATGGTGAAACTTATATTTGTTTTGCTGTTATTTTTCAAAAGTAACTTTAAAAAAGCAAAATTCTATTTGTGTGAAAAGAAGAAAAAAGAAGAAGAATAAGTTGAAACAGTACTTGATCTTGCATTCATTTATTAGCTGGTTTCTCTGTGAAAATTTCAAAACAGTCAATAATCACTGTGACTCTATGTCCAAAGGCATCCACAAACTGATGAGGCATAATTTTTGTGCAAGGTGTCTCTATCTGGCCACACAATTGCACGCTTTAGATTTGCATATAAAATGACAGCATTTCATTGAATGTTCTGTACACTGTCTTTGTGAAACACAGCAGAGATAAGCAAAGGTGTTGTGAGAGCAGGTCAATCTCAGGCGCATGAAGGTTAACAGAGAAGCATTTGAAATGGACTGAGAATTTATTTTGAGCGAACATGAGGAGGCCATAAAGGTTGCCAAGTTTGGTAGACCCGTATGCCAAACTTTTCATTTGTCTCCAAAGAAGCCATCAAGTCTGCAGCTCATCAGTTCAGCTGCAGCTCTCTGTTTTCTTCCAAAAAAGCGGTTCATCTCTGCACACCTGAGCACACACAGGTTACATTCTGTCTGTCCTTCCTGTCCTTTCATCAGCCTGATGGAGCCCCGTTTCGGTTGCTTGCACGGGGCATTCTTTTCAGCTGTTCCCGATAACCCGTCTTAAGAAGCGGTCTGTGTCCTGTTGGTCTGATGTCAGTGTGGCCCAGATGCAGGGGATGGAGCCCAGTCTGGGTCAGTCTCCATCATCTCATATCGCGGGGTTGACCTGCAAAAGTAGATGAGTTGAGTGTTTTGCATCTATTCAAAACACTATATAAAAGCACCTTAATAACCAAGGCCATTAGATTAGATGAGTTATAAAACCAAGATATGCTTATGTTTCCACAGTGGAAATTTGCTTATACCCGAAACAACACAAAAATTACATGGACTAGTAAGGCCAGAGGTAAATAAAATAAACTGAAAAGCTTACAGGACGAACAAAGGATTATAATAAATAAACTTAAGTAGATTGCACAGGATGAATAAATGCACTGAGTTGGCTGATGAGTGGGTATGTACAGTGTTTTTATATGTACAGTGTGTTTTTATATGTACACTGTATTTATATATATTTATTCATAAAAAATATATTTGTATTGCAGATTGTGTAAATGATTATATACAGATAATGCATTATTTATTAAATTTTAGCGGTCTAAAAAGAAATAAAACAAACATCACTTTCCGCTTCTCTTCCACAGCATGTTTCAGTAGGTTTACATGAACTCCTGCAACTTTATAAGCAAACCATTTCAGCGTGTTGATTTCTATTAGTGTATATTTATAGGGACTTACGCCGAGAGCAAACACGAACATCAGGAGATATTTTTATGAAACGTGATGTCTTTCCTTCTTACAGCAGCGACCCGCACGAACCCGGCAGCCTCTTTGTTAAGTCCCTCTGTCTGCGGTCAGGTATTTTTTTTCCCAGAGGTAGGGAATCCACGAAAAACGATGCGGCCCCATCTGCTGTTTTCTGTTAGGAATTACTATTGCATCCTTTGGCGCAGCACCAGTGTCCCATTATTTCCAAAGGAAGCAACTACAACACGTCTGCTCTCTGTTAGTTTTCTTTTCTTCGTTGCTGCTGTCTCTTCACCACAGAAATGGCGCTAACTACCCTAAATGAATTACGCTTTTGCGGAAGTGACGTACACTGTCACAGACCGATAGTCAACTAATTACAGATGAGACATGTATGAGACACATAAGTTCATTGAAAAATTCTAAGACAATATACACTATATATATACAGTATATATACACACATAGGATACAAAAAATAGTCCTAAAAAAGTGATATCCCACCCCATGATACTACAGAGGATGTAAGGTGAAGATCTTCAAGTTAACTAACTATATAACTGAGTGGATTATCATGGGATGGAACACTGCTTATTATTATGTTATCACACAGTATTCTCCAGCTGTTTAGCTGCACCTTAATCTTGTGCAGTTCCTCGGTCTCCTGGTGGTTCTCATGGTGGAAGTCCACAAAAAATCACTTTACCCATTTTTTTACTAGTGCTTTGTTCTGATAATTTGACAGCAAACATGCAACTGCCCACAGTTCGTTGATGTTGTAGGCATGTGATAGGGTGATGGTACCATCAAAAAGTTTGTTTTCCTTTATCCTCCTAATGACACGCTCCACATGGACCCTCAGTCTTGCTATGGCCTGTGTCTCCTTCACCTGGTATGCTGGCATCTGCTTCTGCTTAGACAGAAGAGGTGGGCAGTACACCTTGCATTTGCAGCAATCACTGATTAGGAAACCCTTGTCTACCATCACTGCCATGTCTTCTGTCAGCAACTCGGCTATTCCCGACTGTCTAAATATCTCCTTATCACTAACTGAACCACCATACAACTCTGAGATGAATGTCACTGCACCATGTGGGGCTATGCCAACCAGACCTTTCATGGTGCAGTGAGATTTGTATGTGGAGTACATCTCACTTTGAAGGAGGGGTGAGGATCTCTGTGCAATCTAGGATCACCTGGGTGTCTGGAAAATCTTGAAATTCCTCAGGGAGGTTGGCTTGCACTTCTGCAGGTGTTAGCCAAATGCAAACAGACCCCATTGCAGTGGCTAGAAAACTTGTCCATGTTGCAATGATGCGGCTCGCTGTGGACTGGTGTACGTTGAAACGATTTGCCAGGTCCCTCTCCCTCAAGCCAGCAGACAAATAACAGAGGAAAAGAAAGAACTCATCAATGGGCTGGAGCAGCTGTCGCTAGGAGGTAAAAATGCAGAAGGAAAAAAAGGTTCCTCCTTCAAAGAACTGTTCAGATTATTTGTGGTTGTTTGAGGTACTTCTCCATAGTCAGTGTATTATTACCTCCAGGAGATGGCGCTTGGCATGCCCTCAGTTTGTAGAAGCAGTAGGAGTATTGTTATATGTTTTTAAGTAATGCATTGTTGTGGACAGGGTCAGCAGCAACATGAATTATAGACACCTAAAAAAATTTTATCAGTGTAGTGTACGCCGTATTTAAAATACTTTCACCTCTCTGTCTTGCTGCCATACAGACTATTTGATGAGAAAAAACTATAAACCAGTGACTTAAATAGTTAGTTCATATTTATCAGTCACACAGTAACACACATAACAGATAGATCCAGCAGTTAACCTGCAATTCCTGTGTTCTGTGAAATAAAAATTTAAGATTTTTTCAAAACTGTGCACCAACTTCAGACTGTTTTTTTTTTTTAGGCGTGTAAATGATGTTGCTGTGGATAGTGTCCACAAGAGTACTCATGTTGCTTCTCTAAGTTAAGGGCTTATTGATGACCATCTACTGTACATAATGAACTGACTATGGACAAGTATTTCACACAAACCTCATTAATACAATTGTTACTACTCATTTAACATATGAAATAGTAGGCCAATGCTCTTGTTTGGCTAAATGTTTGTAAACCTTATGTAAACCATAACATGGAGAAAACCAGGAGTGTCTAGGGAACTGTTGTATTTAAGTGAGACTAAAACCCATAATTTACCCTTTAGATTTGCACAAAAATGCATCACTACATCTGAAACTGCCAATAAAGCACACTCTAATAATAACCTACCGTTGATGAACGTGCAGGAGTGACGACTTCCTCATTTCTTTTGGCAGCTGATTTGGCTCTTGTGACCCGGACCATTTTATGAACGCAAGGCTGAATCAGAGACCAAAACGACATCAGGTGCTCATAGCTTGAAAATCTATTCACAAAAGACACACATATCACAGGTACACCATGTCACAATTAGCGTAGCTGTTAAAAATCACACAAAATAATATGAACAGCAACAACTGTGATTACATTTCATATTGCGTGTTATGTATAATTTAGATGGACTGGTTAAGAAGCAATTTAGCGCTGCATTTTATCAGGAACTATTTTCTAACCACATTTTCTAAGCAAATAAACATTCTTTATCAAAAGTGATTACAGGTTTTGTTATGATTAACTGATCATAGTCCTAGTGAATGTTAAACAGCTGGAATATATGGCTGATTAACTCACCTCCTATAGAATCGGATGTCTGCGTCCGAGCCAGCAAACCGCTGTAATCCAAACTCTCGCTGAAGACGTAGCTCCTGTATCTCCTTTCTCAGCTCTTCTGTGGACACATCTTCAGCAGCTGATGCGGACATGTCCATTGCAGCTGGTTCAGGGACTGAACAATAGTCATGGTCATCTGTGACATCGAGGTGCTCTTCATCCTTCTCGGGAGGAGCTGCCTCAGGCAGCTCCACTCTCTCCCACACACTGCGCCGTGCTGGTTCAACACAATAGCCATTCCACTCAAAAAGTGCCGGTACAGCACCTTTAACGAGCCGTCTTCCACCGTCAAGTGTTGCTGGTTCGATGAGCTGATCGTTGGTAAAGTGTCTGCTACAGACCTTTGAGTGAGAGGTGATGTCGAAATTATCCCGGCGAATGCTAACTAGCCACTGTTTTCTCTGATGGGTCTGTGTCGGAAAGCCATGAAAACTTAACACGCCGTTAAATTTTGACGATGCTGTGCAGAGAGGAACACAGCAGTGCTCTGAATACTTTTTTTCTTGTTTTTGAAAACGACAAGTTTTTAATACTTTCCTTTTCATAATGACATCAAACAATATTGCCAAATCTGCAAGCTAGCGCAATGTAAATACGCGGACCGGAAACGACCGAGCAGTAATGCCTTGAATCGGAAGTACGTCACTAAGCCTAGTGCATGTAGCGCATTAGCAAGGTTTCCAGTGGTTCTCACGCACGCGCGCGTGCGCACGCTCACCCGCTGCCATGGAAACGGAGCGCCTGTAAAAGTGGCAGCCATCTTTAACGGATCATTTCTAACCTGGACCTGGAAGCTTGAACTGCTACAGTCTGTGATTTGCTAAACTGTTAAAGATGAGCACGCCACCAGAGGACAACAACTTGTGGGGAGATCATCTGGAAGGTTTGTTCCACTCTTTTACTATGTAAATTAAAAAAAAAAAAAAATTTTTATTTTAATGTTTTTCATGAAGTTGTGACAGCTAGCTTAGCATCTAGCATCCATGACATCTCAGAGATTAAATGTGTTTTTTTAATGAATTTGTCAGAAATGTTAACAGCGATTTAATTATTTAAAAAAAAAAACATTTGTGTTTCAGAAAAACATCTTTGTTGAATTTTATGTGAAATGTTTGAAAACTAGATGGAGCTAGGTCTATTATTTTTAAAAAATGCCCTGGAAATAAATTTGCTCTGTATGGAAATGTTGGTAAAATACATTAAATAAATATAAAAGGACATTAGAAGGACATTTAACATAAAATATAATCAAGCCAATCTGTTTATTTTCCTATTTAATAAAAGAAAAAGAGTATTTTGGAAGTTAACTGAATTTTAACTAAAAAAAGAAAAAAGAGATGAAGAATCTCAAGTTCTGAGAAATTATAGATCTGAAATTTAAACCTTGATGTTATCAAGCCTTTATTTCTGTTAATTAGGATAATTTTCTGCTTATAGTGAATAAACTTCAAAGATTGATGATTATGTTACCAAATCAGCCAATGAAACCTTATTTTTTCCGATAAAGAAATATATCTAATAGATTGAAACTATTTCTAATTTGGTTGTCAGTAATATCTTTTACTGACAGCTTAAAATGTCTTTTAATCTGAACTAAACCTAATGTCATAGTTCCCAAAGTGGGGGTGTGTGCCCCCTAGTGGGAGCACAGTTTAATTGCAGGGGATGTGGTAGAATTAACTAAATAAAAGGACCATTTAGAGCTAGTTATTTTTTGTATTGATAACTTTCTGAAAATAAAATTCTAAGCCCTATTTAACAGTGAAATAAACATTTAGATTTAAAATAAACTTTCAATTTCATGGTAGTCTTGTAATTTAAAGGATATTGTAGTTTTTTTATTCTAAACTTACTTGTCAGCAAGATAGCATGTGAGGACCAGCAAAATGTCCCCCTTTACAACAATCAGTCCTCAATGTGATGGTGAAGCCAGAAAAATGGTCCTCAGGCTGATGCAGAGACAGGAGAACACAATCATATACACATTTGTCTTATATATAAACGTTTGTCTCAATGTATTTTTGTATGTATAGGATCTTTTACAATAGTATTTTTTTATCTTAACACTAACCAAACCACTAGCATTGTTTATGTTTTTTTGTTGAGTTGTTTTAGCTCACAGATTAATGTTCTTATTGATTAAAGTGGAACAGCGTTTTTTTTACATTGGGCCCTTGATTTTACGTTATTACATCATGGTCTACCCATATGAGTTTTGTGTCATTTGGAGCCGTTCTGAAGATATTCTGTTAGGTTATATCCAAGTAACTGACGTGTACAAACACAAACTATTCATAACTTATCATTTATGGTACGCCAGTATTCATAACATGAATCACTGTCATCAGCGTTATATTTTTTATATTTATCTCTTTTAAAACGGTGTGTATGACGTCATTACATTCATTCTTGTCCGCTGAACTGCTGCTAGTTTTACTCACATGCCTGGAAGATGTCTAGTGCTGCTACCACAGATGATCTTGCTCTGGAAATGGAATTGAAAGATTCAGATTAGCTAGCGGAATGAATATAAGGGGTAGAGCGTAGCCGCCTGTGGCCCGGACTGCCTGTCACAACTCCAGTCCGACGCGCGGATGACGTCATACACGTACCGCTTTGTTTTTAAAAGATATAAATAAAAATATAACCGCGGATTTCTGGGGGAAAGTGATTAGCCTACATGTTATGAATGCTGGCGTACCATAAAGAATAAATTATGAACAGTTTAGTTTGTGCCTTCAAGTCGACTGCCCATAGGAAGACGTTACTTGGATATAACCTAACAGAATATCTTCAGAAGAACTCCAAATGACACAAAACTCATATGCGTGAGTAGAGCATGATGTAATAAAGTCAAATCAATGGCCCAATATAAAAAAAAAAAACAGCGTTCCCCTTTTCACTAACTCCTGTTCTTCTTTTCCAGATGAGGTCATCTGTTCCTTGGACCGGCGCCTCTGTGTCTGTTGGACGTCAGTAGATGGGCGCTGACATGGAGGTTCCTTCCTGTTTGAAGCTAGTTTTCCTCTCTACTGTGACCACTTCATTGCTCAGGAGGGACACGGAGTAAGACTTTATTAACACGACAAACCCACAACTCAAGCTTCCCAGGCCTGATCAAAAGCTAACAGTCATTGAAACACAGACAGACTAAGATTATGATGAAAACAACGTCCTGTCCAAGATTTCAACTTGGTGTCGAGGAAATTCTGTAGATTAATTTGTCTTATTTTTTTACAGGGAAAGCAGGTTGAACATGGAAGCAGTGTTCTAGCAGTCGGATCACATCGGAACAGAGTCCATCCACACGTGTTTGGAGGTATGTTGCTTGTTGTTTGACTAGAGAGACATCACATGCAGACAGACTCTGAGGACACTTTGCTTTCATTGATGAAGGAGCTGAAGAAGAGGATGAAGCACACAGACCGCTAAGGAGGAGAGACATGGCTCCTATATTTCTCTTTAACATTCTGGAGTCCTGGAGTAAAACAACGTTGACGACCCCGCAGCTAAACCATCAGTCTGCTCCACCCAGTAGAAGAAGGTAACGAACCTTTATTGCATCCAGATGTTCATCAGTATTAGTGAAGATACTAAAAACAGATCCAGAACAAACAGATACAAATGCTACAACCATCCCATTAGGGGTTGTAACCTTTAATCTTTATCTTTCCATCATGAATGGATGTTCACCTCTATTTGTCTCTCTGTAACCAAACCTTTACCAGAATCAGAAGTTCTGACTTTTCCATTAGACCACAGATAAACAGTTAAGAAGCAGCTTCTGATCCAATATGGAAGAATTTCCCCCTGGTTGATCTCTGAAGGTTTTTTTTTTAGAACGTATTAAAGCAGAGAAACGACCGACTGAAGACTTGCAGCATTTCCAGGCATTTTCTCCAAGCATCCATTGTCTTCAGTTATTACGTCTGTTAAAGGAGAACGCCGTTTTTTTCAAGTGGCCCCTTGATTTTCTGGTTCTGAGAAATTATAGATCTGAAATTTAAACCTTGATGTTATCAAGCCTTTATTTCTGTTAATTAGGATAATTTTCTGCTTATAGTGAATAAACTTCAAAGATTGATGATTATGTTACCAAATCAGCCAATGAAACCTTATTTTTTCCGATAAAGAAATATATCTAATAGATTGAAACTATTTCTAATTTGGTTGTCAGTAATATCTTTTACTGACAGCTTAAAATGTCTTTTAATCTGAACTAAACCTAATGTCATAGTTCCCAAAGTGGGGGTGTGTGCCCCCTAGTGGGAGCACAGTTTAATTGCAGGGGATGTGGTAGAATTAACTAAATAAAAGGACCATTTAGAGCTAGTTATTTTTTGTATTGATAACTTTCTGAAAATAAAATTCTAAGCCCTATTTAACAGTGAAATAAACATTTAGATTTAAAATAAACTTTCAATTTCATGGTAGTCTTGTAATTTAAAGGATATTGTAGTTTTTTTGTTCTAAACTTACTTGTCAGCAAGATAGCATGTGAGGACCAGCAAAATGTCCCCCTTTACAACAATCAGTCCTCAATGTGATGGTGAAGTCAGAAAAATGGTCCTCAGGCTGATGCAGAGACAGGAGAACACAATCATATACACATTTGTCTTATATATAAACGTTTGTCTCAATGTATTTTTGTATGTATAGGATCTTTTACAATAGTATTTTTTTATCTTAACACTAACCAAACCACTAGCATTGTTTATGTTTTTTTGTTGAGTTGTTTTAGCTCACAGATTAATGTTCTTATTGATTAAAGTGGAACGGCGTTTTTTTTACATTGGGCCCTTGATTTTACGTTATTACATCATGGTCTACCCATATGAGTTTTGTGTCATTTGGAGCCGTTCTGAAGATATTCTGTTAGGTTATATCCAAGTAACGTCTTCCTATGGGCAACGAGTTGAAGGCACAAACTAAACTATTCATAACTTATCATTTATGGTACGCCAGTATTCATAACATGTGGGCGAATCACTGTCCCTCAGACATCAGCGGTTATATTTTTTATATTTATCTCTTTTAAAAACAAAGCGAGTGTGTATGACGTCATCCGCGCGCACTGGCTACATTCATTCTTCTTGTCCGCTGAACTGCTGCTAGTTTTACTCACATGCCTGGAAGATGTCTAGTGCTGCTACCACAGATGATCTTGCTCTGGAAATGGAATTGAAAGATTCAGATTAGCTAGCGGAATGAATATAAGGGGTAGAGCGTAGCCGCCTGTGGCCCGGACTGCCTGTCACAACTCCAGTCCGACGCGCGGATGACGTCATACACGTACCGCTTTGTTTTTAAAAGAGATAAATATAAAAAATATAACCGCGGATTTCTGGGGGAAAGTGATTAGCCTACATGTTATGAATGCTGGCGTACCATAAAGAATAAATTATGAACAGTTTAGTTTGTGCCTTCAAGTCGACTGCCCATAGGAAGACGTTACTTGGATATAACCTAACAGAATATCTTCAGAAGAACTCCAAATGACACAAAACTCATATGCGTGAGTAGAGCATGATGTAATAAAGTCAAATCAATGGCCCAATATAAAAAAAAAAAAACAGCGTTCCCCTTTTCACTAACTCCTGTTCTTCTTTTCCAGATGAGGTCATCTGTTCCTTGGACCGGCGCCTCTGTGTCTGTTGGACGTCAGTAGATGGGCGCTGACATGGAGGTTCCTTCCTGTTTGAAGCTAGTTTTCCTCTCTACTGTGACCACTTCATTGCTCAGGAGGGACTGCTGCAAAATTAACGACTGGATGTGATTGGCTGAGCTTCCTTGGATTGAAGACATTTCTCTAAACACCATAATAAGCTGAATTTATCTTCCCCATGTTGTAAATAGGATTGGACTGGACTGGATGTTTGTTTTTCAATTTGATTCTGTTTGTGTTGAATTCTGTTACATGTTTCTGTATTAAAGCTGTCATGTTAATTGCCTTTAGATGACATTTGTTGGGACTTGTTTCTATTTTATAAGACTGTATTATAATAAATCCCCCTACTGGGTCTGGTTCTGTTGAAGTACTGTATGTTTCCTGTCGTTCTATCTTCTCCTGTTATTTCTCACTATAATAAAGGTTTGATTCAAGTCATGTGAACAGGATCTTTTTGTCTTTTTTTTGTAAATTGTCTTGAAATAAGTGGTTGTAAATTTGTAAATGTTTTAAAACTGAAGTCAACTTGAGAAAGTATTCTAATATTACTATAGTACAGCGCTTTGGCAGATTGGTGGTTATTATTGTGTCTCTTTTGGGGGGTCTGACCTGACAGCTCATGTTAACAGAACAATTGTTCTTGTCACCTTGCAGTGTCAAAACAAATTAGCTCTAAAAAAGGAAAGTGAGACGTTCCTCCTGCAGTTCTTCTGATTTTATTGACCTTATAGACAATCTGGGAGTTAAGCAGCAGAGCAGACAGTAAACATCAACACTGAGCCATACAAAGAAAAAAAAAAACAAATATGGGAGGATAATTAAAGATGAATTTTAAAATAAAACTAGAGGAAGATAGTAGGCATGTTTAGTGAACCCAAAGGCAAACAGCTTTGCTTAATTTAAACAAAACTTTGTCCAAAGCTGATTTTTATCTTCTTTAAAAACGCGTCAAACGTGTGCGCCTCAAATGTGAAACAATATGAATACACATTGTGGATTAACCGATCTATCTATCTAGAGATTAGCATGACATTCCCCAAATGTGAGAAACTCGGGGCAGATATTATTGATAGTTTATTCATTTTATTAAGGCATTAGTTGTTGCCATGTGGCCAGGTTGTTCAGATACATTCTCAAATCAGAGTTGTAGTTTCTTTGTGGTAATAGATTCAACATTAAACCTTTTACAGTTTGAGGAGAATCAAGGCTCTCCTGTTTTCTTTTTGGTTTGTTTTTGAATAATAAATAATAATCAAGATAGCTCTTTATTTTTGTGCTGTTTTTATGCTGAAGTTCTTTACAAGTGGTGTAGAATTGGTAGCAGGTGGTTCTACGCATCAATAGATCAGGTTGTTTCTGAAAGTTACAAAGTTCTTTAAAAAGACTGAAAATTACACAGAAAAATACTGATATTACAACAATTTGCTTGTATTTTTTAATACTAATACTTACTGAATCCTCACTTGAATATTTTAAAAATTCAATACTTGACTGACTAACTTTTAATTATATATATGTATATATATGTATGTATGTATACCAGAGATGGCAAAAGTACTCACTTTCTGTACTTAAGTAAAAGTACAGATACTTGTGTTAAAAAATACTCGGTAAAAGTGGAAGTACTGATTAAACTTCTTTACTCAAGTAAAAGTAACAAAGTACAGGCTTGTAAAAATTTACTTAAAGTATAAAAGTAAAAGTAGAAACCACTTTTTTCATGCCGTTGCCTACATTTTAAATGGATGTCTGCCAATAGGACTAGATCTCCGTTGTGTTCATTTTCAATCATCTCGTCGTCCATACTACTACTATGCTAACGCCACCGCCACCAAGCTGCAATGATTTGCCGCGAATGAATTCCGCCCGAATCTGTCGATTCATCTTGTAGTGGTGCGTCAAATGCAACGTAGATTCCCATCCAATTAGATTGAATTTGGTATTGATGGCGTGAAAAATAATAACGGTAACTCCATTGAAATGATTCAAAACTAAAGTAACGAGCCAATTTTTTAAAATGTAAGGAGTAGAAAGTACAGATATTTGTGTAAAAATGTAAGGAGTAGAAGTAAAAAGTCGCCATAAAAAAAGTAGTAAAGTAAAGTAAAAATATCAGAAAAATCTACTTGAGTACACTAACAAAGTATTTGTACTTCGTTACTTCCCATCTCTGGATTCAACCCAACTCCATCCCCTTCTCCACCATCGTAGCTAAGCTTCATCAGAGTGTCATTCTTCCCGGACTCTTACTGCGTTCCCCGTCTCATCTCAACCAGTCCCGCAGAAGACCTCCTGGTTCTGCCAGAGGTTTCATCCCAAAGGGGAGTCTTTCCTCTCCAATGTTGCTTCATGCTTGCTCATCATGCACAGGTGCTTGCAGCCTGTATTATTCAAGCTGGACTTCCATCTTCCAGGTCCCCTAGTCAAGCACTAGTTTCAGCTGACGCAGTCCTCTGGATCTCTCCATACAGCACTCATGGACTGAGCAATTTCATCCATCTCCACTCCACCACTAGTTTCCACCTGGGGGGAAAACATCCCTATTCTTTACTCCTGTTTATGCATATCAAAGCAAAATTCTGTGCTAATGTTTCCTGTCAAGGTCTTAGTGCCAAAGACTAAAGTAATTGTATCAATAAAATTCTTTTGAGTTTTTCAGATTGAACTTCTGTTTAACCCAGATGCACTTAACTTAAAGGTCACAAGCTAATGGCTGACGACAGGTTCAGATCTTGATGCAACAGTAATTAAAAAAAAAAAAATGCTATGTTAGTTTTACAGTAAAAGAAGCTGGATTCAAACCTTGCAAACCATTCTACTTGTGGCTCACAGTGTTTGGCACGTTACTGAAAAAGTAATTAGATATAGTTACTAGTTACTTCTCCCAAAAAGTAACTGAGTTACTAGCTGAGTTACTCCAAAATAAAAGTAACTAGTTGCTAGTAAAAGTAACTATTGCGTTATTTTTGCATTTCTCGCCCCCGTAGCCCTAACCACCCGGCCCCCACCTTTGCACCGTGTGTTTCAAAAGCCAGCTGAATAGAGTGGATGACAAAGACAAGGACCTGCAGAGAGTTTTGCATTTATTTCAACTCAACCTAAATGACATCGGGGGAACGCTATCTGATGGGCTACTACTAAACCCTGTCAGATAGCGATATCTTGGGCCCCCCTGCTTTACATGGGGGGAACGATATCTGATGGGCCTATAAACCCTGTCAGATAGCATTCCCCCTGCTTTACATGGGGAGAACGATATCTGATGGGCCTATGAACCCCTTCAGATAGCGTTCCCTCTTCTTAACATCATGGGGGAACGCTATCTGATGGGCCTATAAACCCCTTCAGAATGCGTTCCCTTTTCTTAACATGCGGTGAACGGTATGTGATGGGCTTCTAAATTAATTCAATTCAATCCAGGACTCCAGCCTTTATGTAAAGACTAAGAACCGCTGAGTAAGCAAGTTACAGGTATAATCATGAAACTAATAATCAATTGGTTTTACCCTTGATTTGAATGACCTAATAATTAACTGTAACTTTCAGTTCTAGCTATTTAATATATTCATAATCTTCTGGTTAACTTCCACAGCAACCCCTTCCTGGGGTTTGCATCTGTGTTTCTGGGGTAATGTGTGTTAATGGATTCAAATGTCTGTGTCTAAAGTGTATTAAAACTGGATACTGCTTCCTTCTTTCCCACAAGGCCCACCATCACCAACACCAAGACCTGACTGCTGTGTGCTGATGCATTTGTGAGGATGTAAGGAGGGAGCAGGGAGGAAAGCATCATTGTATACCAGACCCCTGAGGTTATTGTGTTTATATTGAATTAACAAATAATCTTAACAAATAGCGCCTGATTCAGAACACAAAACAAAAAAACATTACATGAATAAATCAATATTTATTAATTCATTGTTACATTTCTTTAAGATCTATCTGCATCAACAGCCTGATTACTTCCAATGGCTTCAAAAGGCTCCGCCCACACTAAGAACTCCCCTGTCTGAGAGGGTGTGGCCAAGAGTTCCGTGACATCATAGTGGGTTGGATATTTAGAAATTCCATGTTCCATTCCATTCTGTGTGAACCCTTCCAGGCCTCCACAGCTCTTAAGTGATTTACTCTTTTGTGAGTTTTAGTGTGAAGAAAAATCAGTCCTATCATCAGAGAAAGCTTTGTTTTTAAAACTAACAAGCAAATTTTAGAAGAATGGAATCTACCAATGGAAGTTCACCCTTGAACCAACTCAGGAATCTGCAAAAAACCCTGAAATTTACAAACTCCTCCGCCAATGTTGCCATATCTGGTCAATCAAACTCAATGGTGCAATTAGCTGGTGTGAAAGGTTTACCTGGATTTGGTCAGATAATGCCAAACGCTACTGTGAAAAGACGTGGTTAGGACACCGGCTGCTGATACAAGCACCACACCACTTTCTACCTTACCAGAGTTGGAGTTTCATGCTATCTTAGGCTCCAAAGACAATATCATCTCAGGACTTCAAAGACATAATGCCAAGCTATCATCAAACATAGGGTATCTTGGTAACAACTGTCATAAATTACAGACAGAGAACCAACAAATCAAAGAGAGAGCGATGCAGCTTCAGAATGAGTTAACCGCTGAAAGGAAAAAGCTGCAAGACGCTGAAAAGTCCTTAAGCTTCAAAGATACAGTGATCTCAGGACTCCAACAACAAAATGCCAGCTTGTCAGGACACACAAAGTATCTTGGTAATGAGCTTTATAAAATGCAAACACTGAATCAGCAAGAAAAGGATAGAGCCCAGCAGCTTGAGTCTGAGTTAAAAGCTGCAAGGAAAAAGCTGCAGGAAACTGAGGTCTGTTTAAGATCTAGTGAAGGAAATGTTTTACCGGAGAAAAAAGATTCAACAGATGAAGTGATTAAGTTGAAGCAGATAATAGAGAATCTGCAAATGGAGCATGAGAGCGAACTTGCTCTTCTACATGATAAACAGATCAGGACAGGCAAAGGCAAACGGGATGCAATCAGACGGGCCGACCAGCTGAAAGTTAATCTGATCTCAGAGAAGAAAAAAGCAGGAGAGAATGAGATCTGTTTGGCCAAGCAGATGGAAGAAATGTCTGTGTTACAAGCTACTCTGCTCCAAACGGAGAAAGATTTTGATGAACAAAAGCAGCAGTGGGAGCAGGAAAAACGGCGTCTTCTCACCAACAAACAAGATGCAGCCGAGGTAGAAAAGCTGAAAGCTCAGCTGGAGTCGCAGAAAGTTACACATGGGGTCGAGGTTTCTGCGCTGTACAACGAGCTGATCAAGAGGAAGAAAGACCATCAAGTTGCCATCAAAAAGGCAGAAGAGCTGGAGAAAAACCTGGCTGAAGTGAAAAATAGAGCAAAAGAGGCAGAGGACTGCTTAGCCAAGCAAACAGAGGAAATATCCACCCTTCAAGCTGCTCTCATCCAAACAGAGACAGCTTTAGCAAACCAGAAACAACAGTGGGAGCTGGAAAAATCCCATCTCATGACCAGCCAACACCAAAGAGATGAGGTGGAGCAGCTAAAAAAGCAGCTGGAGTTACAGAAAGCTGAGGCAGAAGTGGAGAAAGCCGCGCTCCATTTGATGCAGCAGAAAATGAAGCAATGCCATGAAGATGCTGCTAAAAAAGCCACTGAACTACAAATGACTCTGCGTGCTGAGAAGGCTAATCACATCGAAACAATGACATCCGTAGTCGAGAAAATCCGGGAAAGCTTTAAATTAAAGTCTGCTTTAGTAGAAATGGAGCAAGATATGGAGAAACAAAAAAACCTCTGGGACCAGGAAAGACTCAGACTCCTGGAGCAGCAGGAAACTCTCAGGAATGAGAAAGCAGCTATGAAAGATGGTCTACTCAATGAAAGGCAGGAGTGGCAATCAGAGAAGACCTGCCTTCAGGAGGCCATTTTAGCAGCCAGAAACGCTCTGAAAGAGTTACAGGAGGAGAATATGTCAACAGAGAGCAAAGAGGATGAACTGAAAAATCAGCAAGAAAAGATCAACAACTTACAAGGAAAACCTGATAAGAAAACGTTTGGGAGAAAAATGAAAAATCTCTTTAAACGCTCTAAAAAGCAACGGTGAAACCTCATGAAACCTCCTCCAACCAAACCATCGGTTTCTCCAAGCTCCAACTCGCTCTTTGTTTTGACACCCATCTCTGGGATTATCCCACCTTTTCTAACTTTACCACCACTCTTTTCACTTTTTCTGTAAACATTGCAGAATAATACAAACAAAAAAATGATAAAAAAAAACATAAAAATTCTTTCAAAAAAGCACAAAAAAACCAAACAAATATCAACACATTTGAACAGACACACCTACAAAACACCCACACACACCTCACACACACCCACACACACACACACACACACACACACACACACACACACACACACACACACACACACACACACACACACACACACACACACACACACACACACACACACACACACACACACATAACAATCCTGCCATGAGGATCACAGTACTATGTGCTCCTGGTGCTGGTCCCAAGCCCAGATAAAAGGAGAGGGTTATGTGAACACACCTCAGCTATCAGCTAGCTAGATAGAAAAATAGACAAAGCAAAAACATTTACATCTTATTAAGTTCTGCCAAGTTTAGTTTAGGGACCATGCAACACTGCTAGCTGCTTTCAGATAAGCTAAACCTGGGATCTGTTTCAAGGAGCAGTTTAAACCTTTGTTGGAATAAACATAGAATCCCAAAAATGTGAGCAAATTGTTAAACAATGTCAGCTACAGCGCCCTCTAGGGGGCAAAAAACCTGTGCTATAGTGCCATCTTTGTAGGGAAGACACGTGCTAATGTGCCCCCTTGGTAGGGGTAAGTATTGGCATGGGTGTTGTGATACGATATGTGTCACGATACTTGGGTCAAGATAAGATATTATCACGACATTGCAGTATCTCTATATGTTGTGATATTTTTCTCTGTTCTCAAAATTAAATTAATAGATAAAAAGTGAGCGCTGTATGTGTTCATCAGAAGACATTGATCATTTACTTTTTTTGGTATTCATGTTAGTTGGGATTTGGGTCAGTCAACGTTTTAAAGTTGGACTGCCTGAACTACTGAAATGATGCTGCGCTGCAAAGCAAAAAAGCTCCGCAGCACTACCTGCCAGAGTGGCAGTGCAGAGTTTGTCCATTTTCCCTCTTTGTTTTAGGTAAAACATTTCTTGTTTTAAAAAAAACAATACTAGGAGCTGAAAGATCGATATTATATCGGGCAGAACTAAATAACAAAATATCGCCCAAACATTTTTTCCCACAGCCCTACCCCTTGGGAGCTAAAACACATGCTAGTCCCTTCTTTAGAGTCAAAGTGTGTGTTAGAGTGCCTATTGAGAGCAGAAATGAATGTTAAAGCACCCTCTCTGGAGCCAAAATGAATGCTAAAATGATCTCTCCCTTTGGAGCTAAAACATGTGCAATAGTGCCCTTTGGGAGTCAACAAAGGTCACAATACAATATTGTGATATGGGGGCTTGGGATTTAACCAGTATGCAACACGTGATCGATTCTGCAAAGCTGTCAGTATATAACGAATAATGATTAAGTGGTAAAACTACACAAGTTTGAAAAAACCAGAACAATGTACTTTTTTAATGGAAAGATGGAGTTTTGATCATTGTTACTCTACTAAATCGAAGAGTAACTAACTCTTCTGAACTTTGGTGAAAAAGTTTATCAATACCTACATTAACAAACATTTTCTTTAACTTACTTGTATTATTTTTGGTTTTATATTCTGGCACTTGCAGTTTTTCTCCTAAACCAAAATCCAGACAAAATGTTCACTACAGTGCCCTCTATGAAGCCAAAATGTGTGCTAATTTGCCCTCTCCTGAGCCAAATCGTAGACCAAAGTGCCCTCTATGTTGGGGCTCAAAATTACACATTATTGTTTCAATTGCTTTTTTTTTTTAGTCACTATGAGAATATTATATTTCTACATGTTTAATTATAGCACAATACAATATCCAGGTTTGGTTAGCGATCAATTATAAATGGTTATGTAAAATAAAATTTAAATCCCTTTAGGGTCCCACCATGGGGAAATTCACTCTCTGCTTTTAACCCATCCCCTTATGTTTTGTGTTATGAAAAAATTCTGGTCATAGTCATAATAAAACTTCTGAAAGTACTTTAAATATTAAATTCTTATATACTGTTCAATAAATGATAAGTGCTTTTCATTAAGAGTAATTTTCATTTGAATGTGCTTTACTTACTGGAGGCAATCATGTTTGTCAAAGAACACTACTGCCACCTACTGGTTTGTGACATCACGGTGCGGTATCGGTGTGTAACAACACACTATTATTCAAGTCATCTTG
>JAGKQL010000866.1:6186-25100 GCA_018398635.1 Cyprinodon brontotheroides
CCCCGTGTTTAATTAATTGGACAATCACAGGCGTTGTGAAAGAGCTCATTTACTTCCTAGGTTCTATGTATCGAGATTAAAAACAGGATCTGCTCCTAAAAAAAATCAGCCTAACCTCAAATGTACAAAAAAACAAGTTAGTTGTAAAAGCAAGATGAAATCAAAGAAAGAAAAGCTGGTAGGTGCAGCCGATCAAGCCCCAATCATCACCCCTCCACCACTCTGCTGCCTTTGGGATAAGGTGCTTGAGTTTCTCCAGAGATTTTGCGAAGCTTTATGACCAAATATCCCAGATGTGTTCTTCTGAACCTTTAAAAGAATTTATACTTTTTACACCTTTCAGTAATTTCCCTGTTACCAAAATGCTCCTCGCTATCTGAGGTGTTTATATTGAGCCTCTGGGTTTTTAGTCTTTTTCTCTTTGCAGGGATATCTGTTTCTGGGGAGATTTAATTTCAATTAGCTTTATTTTCTCATAACAATTTTTCATTTGGGTAAAAATTGTCTTATTTAACCTTTTCATTAGGGAACAGTGAGCAGCTTGCAGAACCCAGGGAGCATTTGTGGTGTTAAGGGCTTTCTTGGGTCCGGCCTCTTAAAGCAGGGTTAGTGGCAATCCAGACTGCGAAGGTGAATTCCTGCATCCGTGATTTTTTAGTTTCAGCTTGGAAGCCGCTACCCTGACCAGAATTACGACAACAAACTTCTCTGGAAAACAATTATGCTCGGTAGCAGGTTGTTTTGGATTAAACCTTTTCAGCTGTTTGAAAATGTGTCATTTTTCTGGAATAACCTGCTGAGGTTGGAGCACAAATGCTCTAAATATCGAATGAAAACATTTATGTGCCAAGACTAGTTTAGGGTCAGTCTACAACAGAGGTCACGGATTAACGGACCGCGGTCCGGACCCACCCTTTTATAAAATATGTGAATCAGGAAATATTCTATATACCAAAATGAACGATTTTTGTTCTCTATTCTAATAACACTTTTATTTTAAAATGGAAAATTTTTCTATTTTTTTTTTTTATTAAAAAAGTCAATGTATAACATGGATGCATAAACCCTTGCATTTTATTTCAGTGCACTGCAGAAACCATCTAGAAATAAGTACAAATGTCTTAAATCAAGTGTATTTACCGTTAATCTGAGCAGGTAAATAAGATGATCTGCCAATGGAATGAGTATTTTTACTCTTAAAATAAGATAACTAAGATAATATGCACTTGAAAGAAGACAATGCAATTAATTTTCTTATTTTAAATTTAAATTATCTTGTTCCATTGTCAACGTGTCTAACACCTCCTAATTTCAAGAAAAAATGCACTTATTTTAGAAAAAGAGATTTCAATTTTTTCCAGTGTGTTAAATGCTGTTTAAAGTAACAGATTATAATTAAAAATGTCTCCCAGGACCTTTACTGGTTGATGATTTTCCTTATTCTGATTTTTAATTGGTCACCCCTGCCCTACACCAATCAAACTTTACCAACAGGAAAATAAACTAGCAAAACATCCATATTGACCAAATAAATCGACAAAGAAAGATTAAATTTTCATAAATCCATCACTAATAGATCTATACACATATCTATACATGTATTTTGTCTATACTGGTAATTTTTCTTCATAAGATAGACATTGAATGGGCTGATTTTATAGAAGACTACTTGATGACTGCAGAGACACAAAATGGTCCCTTTTCTTTTACAACACAAAACCTAGTTCTGAAAATAAAGTTAATTCTGTTTTTGTAATATTTAATATTAGCATTTTATGTGATTATTAAAATGATCAATTTTATTTAGTTGACAGTTTATTCTTTATATGCTAACAACTTAAAAAAATGAAGGTAGAACTTTCCACCTGAGAATGGGACTGCTGCCACCCTCTGTTTTATAAGTGAACTGCTTGTTCTGGAGGTTGGAAAGCATGTTTCAATGGGAAGAAAAAATCACCTGGTTGGGGTGGCCATAAGGCTGGCCACTGAATACCTTGGCGTGCCCCTGGTCCGCCTTCTAGATCCGCCCCTGCATCAGATAACATTCACATGGATGCATTTTCATGTTCATATCACATGCACAGAATGTAATATTGGCTGTGCGTAGATGGCCTGCTACTCATTTAATATTCTGGGAATCACATCATTAATCACTTTCTGTCAATGCACACAAAAAAGGATAGCGGACAGAATGTAGCAGCAAATAAATGCTAAATCTATTTCTTTGTTTGGTTTAGTGTAATCTACTTTTGGAGAGACAAGCAGTCTTATTTTTTCATCTTTCTATCATTTAATCTGATATTTAAACTACAATACATAAGTCAATGACTTTATGAAACACATTTTTAATAAAAGCTCAATTAAATTTATCTGAAGACCACATTAACAGATTTTTTGTCAGATTTTTTTGTCAGTGGTGTTACCACTTTTTTTTCATAATATTTAACAGTTTTTTTAAAACATTTTGACCCAATCTCTTCAGCACATGTACTCAGAGTCAGAGACGATATATAACAAAGCAACATAAACAGGAGACTCTATATTAAAATCTATTAAGGTTTGTTAAAAGTCTGATTGAATAACTTTATTTGTGTTGGCATTTATTTACTACAGTAATGAAAATATTTGAACAAATCTCATGAGAATCTGAACTCATAATCAAAAACACAATCTAATGGATGTAAAATTATTATCATGTGAAATATAAAAAATGTTTACATATATGAATAATATATAATATATATATATGATATATATATACACTCACCGGCCACTCTTATTAGGTACACCTGTCCAACTGCTCGCTAACACTTAATTTCTAAGCAGCCAATCACATGGCGCAACTCAGTGCATTTAGGCATGTAGACATGGTCAAGACACCCTCCTGCAGTTCAAACCGGTGCTAAGCATCAGTGGCGCGGGGAAGAAAGGTGATTTGAGTGACTTTGAACGTGGCATGATTGTTGGTGCCAGAAGGGCTGGTCTGAGTATTTGTGAAACCGCTGATCTACTGGGATTTTCACGCACGCACAACCATCTCTGGGTTTACAGAGAATGGTCCAAAAAGAAAAACATCCAGTGAGCCGCAGTTCTGTGGGCTGAAAATGCCTTGTTGATGCCAGAGGTCAGAGGGAGAATGGGCAGACTGGTTCTAGCTGATAGAAGGGCAACAGTGACTCAAATAACCACCCTGTTACAACCAAGGTGGGCAGAAGAGCATCTCTGAACGCACAGTACATCCAACTTTGAGGCAGATGGGCTACAGCAGCAGAAGACCACACCGGTGCCACTCCTTTTAGCTAAGAACAGGAAACTGAGGCTACAATTTGCACAAGCTCATCTAAATTGGACAATAGAAGATTGGAAAAACGCTGCCTGGTCTGATGAGTCTCATTTCGCTATGGCGATCTCGGATGGTAGGGTCAGAATTTGTCCGCCTACAACATGAAAGCATGGATCCATCCTGCCTTGCATCAACGGTTCAGGCTGGTGGTGGTGTCATGGTGTGGGGAATATTTTTTCTTTGGCACCTCTTTGGGCCCCCTTTTGGTACCAATTGAGCATCGCAAGCAACGCCACAGCCTACCTGAGTATTGTTGCTGACCATGTCCATCCCTTTATGACCACAATGTAACCCAACTTCTGATGGCTACTTTCAGCAGGATAATGCGCTTATGTCATAAAGCTGGAATCATCTCAGACTGGTTTCTTGAACATGACAATGAGTTTCACTGTACTCAGATGGCCTCCCACAGTCACCAGATCTCAATCCAATAGGAGCATCTTTTGGGATGTGGTGGAACGGGAGATTCGCGATCATGCATGTGCCGCCGATAAATCTGGCGCAACCGTGTGTGATGCCATCATGTCAATATGGACCAAATCCCCTGGAGGAATGCTTCCAGCATCTTGTTGAATCTATGCCACGTAAGAATCTCGAGGCAGTGCCCCTTGCAAAGGGGTCCAACCCGCTAGCATGCATGGGGTACCTAATAAATTGGCCAGTGAGTGTATATGACATTAGGGAAAATAGCCTCACAGTAGCTCCAGTGACAAGATCAACTCATTTTAAATAAACTAATTTATTCATGCTTTGTTTTGAAAGTTTACTGCTGAAAATGAGGGAAAACACAAAGATTATTTATTTTATTGCTTATGATTTTCTTTTTATATTTGAAAAACATAGCAGGACCTTTTTTTCTTCTTTTGGAGGCCCCCATACGGGCCAACCTGACCTGGAGAGACTCACACAGAGAAAAGCTGCAAATAGAAAAGTATTCAATTTATTCATACAGGTAACAACACAAATCAGCTCCTTCTTCAAGTCTCTTTGGTTCAGGTGAAGCTAATAAGAGACTTGCAGATTTAATTTATGCTTAAGGTTCATTTCCTGTCAACGTCTCGCTCTTGGAATTTGAGAGTAAATGCACAGGTGAAACTTATCTTCACAGACTGCTGCTGAATTGCTCTCTGCAACGTTAAGATCCGACAGTCCCTCTTGTAAATCTATACATGCAGAGAGCACCAATGCTGGGGAGTGGGCAGCGACAGACCTGAGTCTGAGCTGGAGGTAAGGGAGGATGATGAACAGTCATTCTAAACAGCTTTTACTTTTTTTAAAGCCAGCTATAAACCCTTTCCGAACATTCCTTTTTTAGACATTTGTTATCTTCTCCATTTTCCATTTAACCGAGAAAAGATTTGCATTGACTTCACTTCTTTACCCTTCTTCACACCTAGAGCCATTCCCCGATTGGTTCCTGGGACACAATTTCACAGAAAAGTTCTGATTTTTCCAGCTTTGGCGTCGCCTCTCTACTCAATGTTGTTCGACAACACCTCAGTTCTATCAAGCAAGAAGTCAGAGCCACTTGATAGCACCTCTGGCTGCTTCCCCGCTTGCTTTGCATACAGGCTTCCCTCTTTCCGTTGTCATGGTGAATCGTGAGATCTAAACTCATGGGTTAATTAGATGCAGTTTAGTTAGCTGATGTATATTGCCTGTTCTGAAATAAAAAAAAAAGAGCTTGAGGAGAAGAGAGAATATCCGTTGTATTCAGAGTCAGCAGCAGACTAACCCCTGCTCTGCTGGAGCCTCTAACTCATCAGATTATGTGAGATCTTCTGCAACAACAACAGGTCTGCAATTTTCACCCTAGAGCCCAGAGATTTTTACAAGCTAACAGCTCCTGCAGACACACAACCAAACACAGTAGCTTTTGTTTTAAACAGCTTTATTTACTTCAAGAGTACATACAGGATAAACGGTAAAGATACAGGAAAACAGTATTTAACCCTCTCCCCTCTGCAAAGAACAAAATGTGGGAGAAAGTGCAGAGCAGAATTGGCGGTGAAGGTAACAGTCTAAATGAGATCAATGATGGTTTTTACTGCATGGTGAGAAGGCACAGAGTTGTGGAAGAAACAACCTGGCAGTTTTTTTTTTTTTTTTATTCAGAGTTTGGTTTGTGTTGCGCACTCCTGAAACGACCTGCTGAAACATGTTTCACATGGTTTTATGGCGTTAGTTCATTAAAACACACTGCAACTGAGACACGAGCCAACATTCAGTTCAGCGATTTGAGGTATAATTTGTTACAATTCATCAAATCAAGCTTTAAAAAAAAAAAAAGGAAAACACTAGTGTTTAATCACATTTCTAACAAGCATAAAAACATGCTAACACTACTTTTGCTTAGCTAATAATGGCTTCAGTAAAGCGGATTAGTAAAGTACATCGTTTCCTTTAAAAACTGGATCAAATCTGCAGTTTTCCAGTTTGGGGCTCCTCTGAGGAGGCGGTTCAGTCACTGGGAAGTCTGGGAGTTAATTACTACAACCATTCTGTGATTGATCGCTTCGCATTAGCTTATAGGGAGTGTCGGATGAACCCCGCTCTGCTGGCACGTCCGGAAAATCAAAACAAACGCCACCAGAGTGATTTTTACAGGAGGCTGGTAACTCAGGGTTTGGATTTCACATTTAACTCAAACTAAAGTTAATGCATTGTTAAAAAAAAAAAATAAAAGTATAAAAAGTCATAAAAAGATGCCACTGAGATCAGCACTGCCACTGATATTCGCTTTTTTTCTTAAAGGTTTTTGGTGTAATCAGGAAAACAACCAGAAGCAATTATTGTGAAAATGTTTCATATATGAAACTAGATTTTTTTTTTTTTAGATTTTTTCATTTTTAAAACAGAAACAATTAAAAACATGAAACAATTGATATAGCTGCACTAAGAAATACATGTTCCCTCGCTGCTCAACCTTCATCCCAGGTGGAGGAAGTTAGCACCACCTGGCGTTTCCCAGGAAACCGGCAGATTTTCTCACATTTCATCACCCATGTGTGGCGACGGGTTCACAGCGAGTCTGACGAGATAACCCAACATTCTGGAGCGACCCCGGTCGCGCTAGAAGCAACGAGGCCGGCTCCACCCCTACAGCATGGTCAGCAGCACGTGCGAGGCGAGGATCTTGTGCGTTCAGATTTGTGGTTTGTTTTTGATGTTGTGCGCTTAAGTTGCTGTGTTGTTGTCTGCAGGCGGACTCGGCTTTGACCTCTCCCCTGCTTCGGTGGCGGAGATCGAGCCGACTCCGGAGAGGCTTCAGGTCATCGGAGAGAGTGGCGCCGAGAGGTCGGCAGGACGGGGAATGAAGATGTCCCTCATCAGAGCTGTAGGAGACGAAGGGGGAAACAACAAAAACAGGTGAGGAGAGGATTGATGCTGCTTTAATCTCACACTGAATCTGTTTTCATCCATGTTTATTGCAATGATATAAAGAAATTAATCAGTTCATCTCTTAAAAACATAGATTTAGTTAAACTCTGAGAACTTGAAGCGTGTGCTTTAGTCTGATAAACAAACATTTGGGATGAATTTCATGGCCGCTGTCGGGTACAGTGGTGAACCTGTAATGCTTGGGGCCCAATTCTCTTCACAAAAGCAGGATACGCCTAAATATTTCCCCACCTCAAAATAAATGAAGTATTTTTGTATTTTTAAAGGTAAAATTAAGCTGCCGCCAAAATAATTACCTTGGAGCTTTTACCAAATGGGTAATTAGTAATTAAAGGGTTTATACAGGAATGAGTACTTAATTTCTAATGCTTTAATGCCCTCAAAAAAAAAGTACCAAATGCCATTTGCCAAGTATCCATGACCTTTGATTGTGATCAAAGTTAACTAAAACCATGAAAAAAAAGAAAAGTACAGGAGGAATTCAGGAATAAAAATGCAAATAACAATTTGCTGTTTGTGTGTGTCTGGCCACCAGGGGGCGTCAGACCCAAGAGTTTTCTCATTTGTTTTTGGTCCATTCAGAGTTTTTCTAGCTGTTAATTTGATCTTTAATTGAGAATCTGCTCTGTCTCTACCTGCGGTGTCACACAGCTCAGGCGCGCCTCCCAAAACCGGGTCCCTGTCTGTGAGCAGCTGACTGCGTCCGGAGTCCAGAATCAGATCCGGCTGGTCGGTGTCTTCCAGGGAACCCTGAAAAAAAACATTTTCAAATTAATTCTAAATCTAAACAAATCAAATAGTTTAAGCCTTCCAGGAGTGAGGTTAGTTTCCTCATCTAAATATTAGGGAGAAATTAAAAATGAAAGGAACTCTTCATCTGCTGACCCCTAAATGCTCCTGTATGCCAGTAGCTCTAGTAAAGCAGATCCTCCTGGACTCACCAGCAGCCTGTGGCTGAGGAGAAGCTCCTCTTCTATGGAGGGCAGATCTTGTTTCTGTCTCTTGTCTTGGATCCTCAGCTGAGGCGGCGTCTCCTTGTCCAAGTCGTGAGACCTGAACGAGAGACGGACAAAACGGTCAAACTCTAAACAGAAAAAAGTTACACTAAAGCTGGAAAGTTTTCTTCACTGAAACTCTGACCATTTTATTACTTATTTCCAATCTCTATATTTATCTGTTTTATTTAACTCTTCTCTATTATCGAGTCAAATATTTGTTATAGTTAAAAGGGGATCTGTGATACTGAGCCCATCTCTGTTCCAAAAGCCATGCAGACCTTCCCTCTGATAAACGCCGATATAAGAAGGAGAATCGGATTATAAAAAAAAAACCTTTAACGCTTCAGGTTGTTATTCTGATCTGACTTCAGTGACAGCGTTCGAGGGGGAAACCTTTTCCTCTGGCGCCCTCTTAAGGACAAACATTAAATTGTTCTTTAAAACATTAAAAATTTGTTTTAGAGTAAAAAATCTCCATGAAGGAAATTATCAGTTAAAAAGTTTCCTCCTTGGTATTTTAAACCGTAAAGTTCTCTGGTCGTAGCCACATCCCCGGGGTTCCCGTTACTGCTCTGATGGGAGGAGATCCTACTCACCTCTTCCTGCTAACGGTCACAGCAGGAAGCCCATTGGAGCCTTCAAACAACAGCGAAGAGGATTGGTCGGCTTTATCGGGTAAATCGCTGAGGAAGGTCAGCTGGAAGTCGTCGTCCATGGAGATGTAAGGCGCGTACATCTCCAGCTCCTTCCCTTCGATGTCCTGAGAAGAGATGGAAGTAAGTGTGAGTTAAAAACCAGGATCAGATAAAAGTAACCCTGAACTTTGGTCTGATCCGTTTACTGCTCCCCACCTCTATAGCTTGTTTCTTCTTCTGAGTTTCCTCCGGGCAGGTGGTGAAGAACTTTTCCACCTCGCTGGTGTCCATCACCTCCTCCTCACAGGGACTCTGAGACCAAGCGGAGCCCAGTTGTTAAACCAGAAGCCTCCAGCAGCTGGAAATTATTTAAGCAAGCGGTTGGCTTACCAGGTCTGGTTCAGAAGAGGGCGGAGATGAGGATGGGTTCAGACCGTCGAAAATGGGGGACAGCAGCTGCCTCAGCTGAGGGCTGCACAGGTCTTTAGGATGCTCCGGAACCAGGCTTGGACCCGGAGGACTGGCGAACGACAGCTCCACCAAACCTGAGGGAGACCAAATGAGCTGCGTTTAAAAGAGCCGATCGCACCAATCCGACTCCATTCTCTGAACACCGGACTCACCTCCAGTCAGCGGCACCACAGCATCTCCTGCCTCGTTCTCCAGCTGCAGCAGCTCCTCCGGCTTCTCCTTCAGCTTCAGGAAGAGCCTCCCCGGGCTGCTGGGGTCCCTCTCTCCGCCGGGCTCCGTGTCCGACTCGCAGGTGTCCGATATCCCGCTGTCCTCCGCAGAGTGCTCCGGGGAGAGCGGTTCGGTTTTCATTAGGAGGCCGCCACGGGTCTGCTCCATGGAGAAAACCACATCTGGCTGCTCCACGGCACTGCAATCAGACACAGGGTTGAGGGTCAGAGGAGCAGCTGCTTCTTCTTCTCCCTCTTTCCCGACCTGCTCCTCTAAAAGCTCTGAAAAAAAGAGCTCTGTCACTCCGAGCACCTGAGGATGAAGTTGAGGCAGACGATGGCTTCGGGCTGCGACGTTTTGTTGTTGTAGAGGACGGTCGCCTGAGTCTCCGCCCACACAAAGCCACCATTGTTGGCCAGGAAACGGTAGCGGCTGGTGTTCACCTGACCTTTAGAGAGCACTGGAGCAGAGAGCAAAGGGAGAGGAAGGTAGATGTTCACCTTTACATCCTTCAAATGTTGCAAAAGTTAATTTTTCTAATTGGAAATAGGCAGATGTATTGGGTCATGTCAGCTTAAATTTAAGGGCTGTAATGTAGATTAATTAGTACCTTTGTTTTCTTAAGATTTTTATTTATAACAATAAAAACAAGCTGTGAAGGTTGGAAATCCTCCCATCAAGTTCATTTTTATACAACCAATAGTTGATCTCTCTGAATTATTAACATTTATCAAAACTAACAAACAAAAAATATTTCAAGATGTTCTTTTATATCTTTAATTTAATAGTTAGTCTTATCTTTTATTTATTCTTTTTTTATTTTATTTACTACTTTATCTTAATCCCGTTTACCATTTTTTGTATCAACATTTTGGATCATCTTTAAGAATTTAATTTGATTTTTTTTTGCAGCAGTTGAAATGCATCGTTTTCTTTTTCTAGTTTTATAATCTTCTATGAAATGTATTTCTAATACAACTTGAATAGATTTTTATGTTGCTTTAAAATGTTTTTTTATTTTTCTAGGACCGTTTACTCACAGGTGTGCAGGCTCTTCTTGATGCGATCGCAGTCGAGTGCGTGATAAAACTCGTAAGCTGAGCGTCCAATCAGGTCCTCAGGATTGTATCCCACTAACTGTGTGACCCTAAAAACACACATGGAGGCGAATAAAAACAGGGCTTCTAGTTGTTTTCGTTTCCTATCCAGGAGGAGTAAAGTGGGAGTTTTCCCACCTGCCCTCGCAGTGAGTGAAACGCAGGTCCATGGTGTGACGAGTGAGGAAGGTACAGGTGTCCAGAGGGAACTCCACGCTGGACGGGTGCGGGATGGGCTCGCACAGCAGCGTCATCACTCTGGCTGTAGGGGGCGATGTTGAGCTGCCGCCGAATGGACGGATGTGGCCTGTGCAGTGGAGGACCTGAAGAGGAACAGAAAAGACGTCACGCTTTGGTGGTTTCCTTCAGTTCAAGCAAAGAATTCAATAGACGATGTGTGCTTTAAAAAAATGCTGAAAGTCAACAAAATATGGGTTAAATAATTTAATCAATGAGCTTTTATTAAATCCAATACTATCAAATATCCACCAATGTTCTCCTCCAACCAGCTCTGATCCTTTCTGATAAGGTCAGAGAGTCCTGCTGAAACCTGTCTGAACTGAAAGGGACACGGATCCGCTCCTCTGCTGAGTCCAGCAGGACGTGTTCTGAGTGTCTGAGGACGTGTTGACGGACAGGAACGTAGGGGGACTCTGGCTCCACTCCAGACAAGCAATTACCGACTTGTATCAATTTCATGCTGGACTTCAGCCCCACATATGTGGTATAAATTTAGCTTTACCCCCAAGCAGTGAGGAGAAACTGTTTCCATCCTAACTTCAACCTTAATGAAGCGGTCGGGAAACATTTTTAGCTTTACCTTCCAGGTGGCAGATTTGATGTTGACAGTACGCCCCCTGCTGGTCAGGGTGCTCTTCATTCGCAGGAAGAAGTTTCTCTCGCTCGGTTGTTCTGCCATCAGTTTCTTACTCAGACCTGAGGGCGTTAAGGCGAGTGTCAGCATTTCAAACATAGAAATCAGACCCAAACGGAGAGAAAGCCTCGAGATTAACGGCGGGCCTGACCTGGACGGGGAGTCAGGAGGTCCCGGAGCTCCTCCTGGTCGCAGGGATGAACAAAGTCATAAATGCTCTGACCCAGCAGCTCCAGCTGTGGACGAACAGAAACAGAACAACACTGAACATCAACTTTCCCCTTAAAAACATTTGAGCTGTTGGAAACCGAGCAAATCACAGGTAGGCTTCCCCGTTTCTTCCCCCTATGACCCTGATCCCGTTATAGAACCTCTCATACCTGAGTGATGCCGATGTGCTTGTTGACGTTTTCCGTCAGAAAGACCATGTCCCCCTCCTCGGTCATCACCATGATGAAGCCCGCCAGCGCCTGAGGAAAGAAGGCGTCCATCGGATCTTCATCTGTCTCCTCCTCTTTTTCGCTTTCTTCTGATGGAACAACAAAAAACCTTCTGATGAATCTGGTACATTTTATACCACAAAAAAAAAAAAGATTAAAGACCTGAAGTATCAGACATCAACAAGGACATGAAATGTGGTGGAACTGAGCTTGCTTGATAGAACAGCAGTTATAAAACCCTAATGTTAACTGGACCTCAGGTAGAGGTTAAAGACGGCCTTTTATTGACATGAATGCTGCTGCATGGAGGCGAAGGAGTGATGATATGGGCTTGTTCTGCGGATTCCTTTTTGGTTTATCCAAAGTTATGAGTTTTTCCACATTTGAGGTTAGTGTTACGTCATTTTAGATGCGCCACACTGCCTCACCAGGTCGCAGGAGCTGCTGCATCCGCAGGAAGCTGAGGGTCACCCTCATGATGCCGGCTTTGTCCAGGTGAGTGCAGACTCGGCGCGGCAGCGGCAGGGTGCGGGCGAGCTCGTAGAACACCTCGGTTTCCTGACTGCGGCGACATCTGGCGGCGTCACGAGAGCGGAGCTTCCTCTGCTCCGAGCTGCTCCTGCAGGAGGGAAAGGAGAAGCGGTCAGGATGGGATGAAGCAAAAACAGTAAAGATGAAATTGATGATTTTGAGGCTGTGAAAAAAAAAAGTGCTTTCGAACATATCCACCATATTTTGATTGTACAGTCAGAGAGTTCTCTTGTTGCTGGGATCGTAAAAGCCCTCAGGCATTATGTTCTGTGATCAGGTCTCGTTAAACAGAACTGGGTCAAAGATAAAAGACCAGAACGGAGACCAAACGTCTGAAACTGGGCAGAGAAGAGAACCTTTTCCATCTCAGCTGCTGGGATAGTTCAACCCTCCCCGCTCCCTTCATGCTTCCCTTTGACCCAGATCGAGCTGCACACTTCTGGCCTCCGTTCCCATCAGCCAGCAAGAGCAGAATGTAATCGGAGCAATAAAAACAGGCTCACTGTGTCTCACGCCTAAGAAAAACAACGAGGACACGGGACACCACTTTAGACATGTCTTCAGAGAGATTGAGCAGGCAGAACGCCATGTGAAGCAGTGCTGTAGATCCAGACTGTAAGATTACAGACACAGATCAGCTTTCAGTCAGGCCCAACATCCAGGTATAGCCAACAACAACCCCACAGACTCACAAAACAATAAACGAGATCGTAATTAATCACTCATGAAAAGTAGCTAGGTCTCACAGAAACCCTCAGCTGAATGTGGATGCAGTCGTGTTTCCCTCTGATTTTGTATTCAATGAGTTTCTCCTTGAAGCTTGAGCTCGGCACTGGTCTGGGGGATGGGCGGCTTAAAGCATAATAACATCCATTATACTAATCTGACAGCCATTTTTAGATTAAACTGACAAGAGGAGCCCACTCAGAGAAATCTAACCAGCTGTAAGTACTCATAAGGTCACGTTTTCTGAGACTAAGAAATTGTTATTTTTTGTTTATATGGAAATAAGCAAACAGGTTTTGCACATTTCTTAAAACTCTTTAATGATGCTGATTGCATCTACATCTAAAAGACTAAGCATGTTATTCCTTAAAGTTCAAGTTTGTTTTCAGATTATTTTTCATCAAGATTATTTTATATGTATCTGCAGGTTTCCATAAATGTTACACTTTTCTGAATTTACACATTGATTGACAATGAAGGTTATTTCTACATTATTCTGTTCTAACTACAAAATAATCTCTGTCCTGAATTAATGCTAAGCTAAGAGCAGTACCTATTATTAAACAAGAAGTAACTTCTGTGAGTTAAAAAATGTATTTCAGATTTTTTACTTCTTTCTTTTGACTTAAATAAAAATATTTTTTACAATAATATGTATTATTTAACTTAACTTCCTGTTTTTAATAGTTAATTCATTTCATAACTTAATGTCAATTTTATTATTTGCAACTTGATGCATTTATTCTATCCTGTTTAAAAAAAAACAACAATAAAATATTCTCTAAAATTTTCCATTGTTATAAAGGTTGGTTCTCCTGCAGGACTGGACCGGATCAGACCGGATTGGATGGCTGATGTAACTTTAAAGACTGAGGGTAGTTATGAAAGCAAAGATAAAAACCCAAATTTTTCAGTGTTATTAAAATGAAACAAACTTCTTTATTTTGTCTTTGAAACCAAGTTCTTCAATGCAAGTTCAGCTCCAGTCTGATTAAGGAAATATATCTTGCTCTATTAATTAAATTATCTATTATTCTTTTCAGATTGGTCCAAACCGGCTTCTATTTATGAGCCAGCAGCAAGTTTCTTGTCCTTTCCTGGTTAATTCTTGTTTTTTTTCTTTTTAGGATTGGAAGAAATGGACTGAAAATGTGTTTGTAATTTGTTGCCATAATAGTTAAAAATAATTTAAAATCCAAATCAGCTGATGGGATCTTGATTTCTGGGTCGTAAAAACCTGATAGATCCATCTTTGATCTGAATCATTTCTGTTTGTCTCTAAATGCAAAAAACATAAATAAAAACCTTCCAGACCAACCAGTTGATTTGATTGGATCCAAATTTGATTTAGTCATGAATTAAAAGAAGATCATGATATCGGTGAAAATTGTTAATCTGGCAGTCTGAGCTAATCTGAGTAAAATCTGAGGCCTAGTTTTTCCACCCAAACACTCACTTTACAATCCAAAAAAGCAAAACATTCTTTTGTTCAGCTCAGTGGAAAAATACCAGCAGGATCTGTAACTTGTGACATGAAGCTCAGCCTGAAGCCCTCCTTCTCCTCCTCCTCCTTTTCTTCCTCCTCCTCCTCTGGTTGAGTTCAGGCATAAACAGAACGCTGCAGCAACCCGACTTCTGAACAGCCTCTCTGAGCTTCCACAGGGGGAGGACGAGTGGTAAACCCAGCAAACTCCACAACCCTGGGTCCATGTTTAGGATCAGAACCAGATCAGGAAGAAATCAGAGACACTCCCAGGTTGTAAGGGGAAAAAAAATAAAAAGAAATGACTCAGGAACTGGGCCTGCTTTCAGTCGCCTCTCTGGACCGGATCAGACTCTGTTCTGGAGACCTTAATCTTCCTCTCAGAGGAAGGAAGGTGGAAGAAGGAAAACTAAAGGAGGATTTCTGGTGGTGAGATTTTGAAATAAACAGCCTGATGCATTCAAAAGAAAAAGGAAAAAAATAACAGGGAGTTTTCAATGATGTCATCAGGCTGCAGCAGGTTTCACTGTTGTTTACCAATCAGTCAAATTGGATCCATCAGGCTTCAGAGCCAACAGGAGATTGCTGCAGCAGAACTCCCGACTCCCTCTCCTCGGTTTGGACGAGGCTCCATCTTCTGACGTCGACAGATCCGTTCACAGGCGTGTGCCTGAAGGTTCATGAAGCCAACACGTGCTCACGTGAAGCAGGGACGTTGTGAAAGTTCCCGCAGGGGGGAGGAGGGATGTGTGTGAGAGTTGGAGTTGCAGCCCTCCTCCTGCTCCCCTTCCATTTCACTGCAGAGGGCCTCCTCGCCTCTTTGCTTTAAAAAGGAAGAAACACGGCAGGCATGCTGAACTCAGAAAACCTGATGACCTGCATGCGTACTGCGTGTTTCAACGGCACATATGACCTCAGAGACGGGTCAGGTGTCAAATACCTGGAGCTGATTACAGTCTAATGAAACCTCTGAAGGAATGGCTTCAGGAACCAGAAGGCTGCAGACACACCCACATTTTGTTGCAGCTAATCCACTTGAAATATGTCAGAACATCCCAAAACAAAACTCAGATCAGTCCAGACATGCTGACTCATCAGTATTACGTCGATTTACATCCATTCATCCTCATGCTAAGGGCTGTTTTTTAGACTCTCTCTAAACAGCATTGGGAAGACCGTAGAATGCGTTGGGTTTAACCTCTGGTCCATGTATCTGAACATGAGGAGAAGCCTGAAGGCTAAAACCCCCAAAAAACGTCCTGTTTGCAGAGTCAACATGAGCTATGGAGGGGAGATGACAAACACGCAGCGAACATCTCAACTTGTTTGCATCAACTAGGTGACAGGAGAGGTAAAAACTGCACATCACTCTAAACAGAAAAACATGGTGATGGCAGAGTCATGCTGAGGGAAGGCAAGTCCTTAACAGGATCAGATAAATGGTAGAAAGTTAGAGGTTGGGCTGGTGGTTCAACCTAAAGCTGTACAACCAAGCTAAACATGCAGAATGGCTCTGACCAAAGCGTACATGATCTAGTCAAGGTCAATGCCTAAATACATACATTATTTGCCAAAACAAATAAGAACTTAATCTAAAAGAATTTAAACTTTTCTGATAGGGTCTATAAAACACAAAGCTAATCTACTGCAGGCTCAGCAGCATCATCGTGCCGAAGGTTTAGATTTTAACCTGGATCAACAATGATTTATCATAGTTACAGCTTCCAATCATACAGGCAAAACTTCCCTGTTCTGTTTCTACGCTTACAGTTTAACCAGTTTACAGCAGAGGAATCAGTCCCGCCTCCGCCTTTCTGTTTTGTCTGGGCCCAAACAGAAGTACTCCGTGTACCGAGAACAGGAAGTGTTGGCGTGCTTTTTAAAGAACAGAAACGTGCCGCGTAAACAAACACTGCAGCTCGGGACATATTTCAGTTTGATCACGTTTCATTACAACACGGAGGCAGATAAGAGCTAGATCACAGGCCAAAAAAACAAAAAGGCCGCCCCGGGGACACGCTTCTGCTTGCCAAGTCATGCCCACTCCCACAGCTGTCCTGAATCCTCACCAGGCCTCAGAGTTTGGAGGAATGAGCTTCATAAAAGCTCCACACAGCAGCGGCTCAGCAGATTATTTAAATGGAGGAAGCTTCAGAGTCTGAAAGAGGAATGTGTTTTTGCTTTCAGAGCCACTCCCAGAGGTCACCGCAAGAACTCAGGGGGTTGACAGAGGACTGAGAGGCAAAGAGAAAAACAGCAATGCTTTTCATTTTGATCAAACTGAAGTCAAACGTATTAATTCAGACACATTAAAGCTTTTTGGGATAATTTATGCAAAGCAACTAGAACCAGTCATGTCTGAGGGGAGTTTAAACTAGAAGGGGCCTAGCTTCCAGCCTTTAAACGGACTTTGAACGCAGACACTAGAACGGCTCATGGTTCAACATTCACAGCAACAGAACATGCAGTCGTCCCACACATCAGACACAGAAGTTCCTGAAATGTCCGACCTGCTGCTGCGTCGTCGCAGGAAAGTTTCACAACTGCTAGGCTGTCGAACAAAGATCTGGATTCCTGAGGAGTTTTCTATTCCAAAACTTTTCTCTCTCAGATCTGAAAGCATCCACCGGCCCTTTAGCGATCCGCGACAGCATTCCTCACAAACAGGCCAAACACTTTTACTGAAAGTCCTGTCGATAAGCAGGAGATTTACGTCAAATGGTGACAAAAAAGTGAAAGTATAAGGCCAGGTTCTGATTTGTTGATATCACCTAACAACCTGGCATGAAAACGGCTGTTTTCTTTTTTAATAGAATAAAGGACTTTAAAACATAAAATGTATAAATTTTACAGCTAAAAGTTTGACTTCCTGGAACTAAAATCAAACTTCATTGTGAATAATGGCCTTTTTCTTTAGTCGTTCCTCCAGATACGGCTGCAGAGACAACAGCCTTTTACAAGCTCACTGACCGAGACACCAACAAGCCACCATAAAATTCACAAAAAAGGTTGTAAAATGCAGCATAACAAAGCAGAGTCCCCTACTTAACACCTATTTACCCAGTCAGCTCTAAGTCAGACTCTCTTTTAAGTCTTCACTGTAATTTAGTGAAATGACCCAAAACAAAATCCTGTTTCACAGAGCTTGTAGTTACAAATCATATGATTATGACTAATGGAGAGGAGGGAGGGGTCGGGGGGCTTTCACTACTCTTGTAAAACAAAACTCCTAAGACCATCCACCATGATCACAATAAACAGAAGAACAAATCCAAACTGATCTTTGCAGTAGAGGCAACAGGATTACTTACTGTTCTCTGTATTTATGTGAAAAAGAAGTTTGTAACTATCAACAATTTCCACAGAGCAGACATGCTATAACCAAGAGCTGCTTTCCTGCAGAAATTAGATAAAGTACTGCTTCAATCCACCTGTAAAAGGAAGGTAACATACTGAGCAAGTAATTCAATCATCCGAGTCCTTAAGCCAATGGAATGGAGGCTAGATGATGGGCCATGTGGGACTGGAGCTAATCTGTAGTTCTAATTGATCTGCTTAGAAATCTGAATTCAGGAAGGTTAAAATGTCAAATTTGGACATCCTCCTCAAAAAGTGGATGTTACAACAGCAATCAAGAGTTTACTGTCTCATTTAGTTTGGTTTTTGACTCTTAAAGTGAGGAATATGCTGGTGAAGGTTCTCAGTCGTCCAGGTCATTCAAAAAAAAATTAAAAACAACCCAGTGGACTTTGTTTCCGAGTTTGAAGACGTTTCGCTTCCCATCCAGGAAGCTTTTTAAATTCCAAATGTCAGGAATAGTTTGAATGTCTCAAACTCAATGCTATTCCTGACATTTTGAATTTAAAAAGCTTCCCGGATGGGAAGCGAAACGTCTTCAAACTCGGAAGCCAAGTCCACTGGATTGTTTTTTTTTTTTTTTTGTAATTAAAGTGAAGAAAAACCAACTGGAACCAAAAATGATTCTAATATAGGAAGAACTTGGACCTCAAAATCCAACCAAAAAAAACACAAAACACCTTTGCTTTGCACACAGACTACCCCTCCCCTCTGTTAAGGTAGCAAGCATGACTGTGGGTGAAACAGCATTATTATTATTCTGACTAACAACCCTCATGGATGTCAGCGTTAAAAGCAAAACACTGACTGGATCCTGAAGACAAAGCAAAGGAAACAGAAGAAAAGTGCAGTTCTGCTGCAAATATATCAAACCAAAAGTGATCTGAACATTTTTAAAATGAGTGAACAACAACAGGAAGCGAGTTGGAAACATTCAGACCCCTAAAGTCCAGATCCGACCAACAAAAGGAAGAAGTAGAGGAAAAAACTTGGCACCAGGGAGGAGTTATAGAGAACACCTGTCCTGGATCAGAGAACAAACTGTGGCCATTATCTGTTATTGCTCAATGAAACTGTTGATTTGAATGTCTGTGTGTGTTCATGGCCTCCAGTTGGAGGCGTCCACAGCCTGACTGACAATATAATCTGGTTTGTGGCCATGTGGGTGAGGTGTGTTTACTGAATAATGGAGGATTGCCATCCAGGTCAGCTTCTTTCAGCAGGAGGAGGGACACAAAACAAACTTTAGGAGGCAAACATGAGAAATGAAATGAGCTTAAAAACAACAATGATGGATCAACACAGAGATCAGGCATTACTTCACAGCGCCATTTTTCCATGTAAATC
>JAGKQL010000867.1:0-28197 GCA_018398635.1 Cyprinodon brontotheroides
TCATCCAAATGGTCGTTGTTAGCAAACTTAAGACGGGCCTTGACATGTGCTGGTTTACCAGGGGATCCTTCCGTGCCATGTATGATTTCAAACTATGACGTCTTGGTTTATTACCAACAGTAACATTGGAAACGATGGTCCCAGCTCTTTTCATTGACCAGCTCCTCCCGTGTAGCTCTGGCCTGATTTCTCACCTTTCTTAGGATCATTGAGACCCACCAGGTAAAATCTTGCATGGAGCCCCAGTCCAAAGGAGATTGACAATCATGTTTAGTTTCTTCCATTTTCTAACAATTGTTCCAACAGTGGACCTTTTTTCACCAAGCTGCTTGGCAATTCTCCCGTAGCCCTTTCCAGCCTTGTAGACGTGTACAATTTGGTCTCTAGTGTCTTTGGACAGCTCTTTGGTCTTGGTCGTGTTAGTAGTTGGATTCTTGCTGATTGTATAGGGTGGACAGGTGTCTTAATGCAGCTAACCTCAAACTGGTGCATCTGATTTAGATAATAAATGGAGAGGAGGCGGACATTTTGAAGGCAGAATAACAGGTCTTTGAGGATCAGAATTAGAACTGATGGGTGTTAAAATACTTATTTGCAGCTGGATCATACAAATAAATAGTTTTTAAAAATCATATATTTTGATTTCTGGATTTTTTTTTCTTTGTTTCTCACAGTGGACATGCACCTACAATAACAATTTCAGACTCCTCCATGATTTCTAAGTGGGGTTCTCTTTGAGGGTGCAGGGTGTTTAAATACTTATTTTTCACACTGTATATTTCACCTTTTGCAACATCTATGGACTAGCTAGGAGGTCAGCCGGACAGTTGATAAGAGGATTCAGCGCTTATGGCTCTGAAATGTATTTTCCTTAGAATATAGACCTATATTTGTTACATATAAAACTTCTGTATTTTCTCATGGTAAGGTCGACATTGGCGTGGCATTACCCTGTAATAAAATTGAATTATTGTATGTTGAATATTTTGTCTGTTGATTTGTACTTGATCGATTAATTATGGGATAGCGAAAGGTTCCTTCAAGAAGACTTAACAAAATGAAACCAGGTGAAACTAAATTTTTTCTCCTTGAGGAGTTCTGAATGGAGCATATTGACAGATGAAAAAGTTTTTTTTTATCTTAAATGCGAAATGTTTTTTTTTATGCATTTTTTTTTGCATATTTTACAGCCTCTATACTCCAGTTAACAATTAAGCAGTTACTGAGTTAGTTGACGATTATTTCAATAATTGATTAATCACTGTTTATTGTTTCAGCCCCATTGAATATGTAATGTTTATTCCCTCAGTGAGATTAAAAAAGAACGACAGCCACCTTCGCCAGATGACGTGATTGTGTTATCAGATAATGAGCCATCTAGTCCAGTCATGAACGGCCACTGCTTCACAAAGACGGACACCGACAAACTTATGGTAGGAAAACCAAACTTTACCGTTTGCTGAATAGAGGATTGCATGCTCCTTTTTATCACTGTGAATGGAAACATAATTTATCAGTCCGTTTTCACTAAACTGTCCTATTTTCTTTCATGTATGCAGAAAAGCTCACCCGAGGAGAGGGAGCGCATCATAAAACAGCTGAAGGAGGAACTGAGGCTTCAAGAAGCCAAACTGGTCCTCCTCAAGAAACTACGACAGAGCCAGATCCAGAAAGAAAGCACGGTGCAGAAGGTAAAGCAGAGCTATGGCTGCATCATTCTGAACGTTTTCACAGAACCTTGTCCTTCTCACAGTATGCTATATATTTAGCTTATTTACTGGCTTTAAAAGGAATGAAAACAGGAGATGTCATGTTTTTGGGTTGTTGTTGTTTTTTGGGGGGGCTATAGAACTGCACTGTTTGTTTAAATTTAGTTGCTTAGATGCAGCATCTGTTTACCTGTATAAAAAACCTGAAAAAGGCTTTAGTTTTTTCCCATTCTTAGATGTAGTCCTTTGATTGTAACATCATACGGATAAATGATGTGTTTCTACTACCGCCTGTATAGAGAAACATGAAGGCAGCATGTAGAGCAGGTTAAAGGACAATAAAGATTGTGTGCAAAATGGAAAACTAAACAGATTGTAATTAAGTTTTTACAAAAAGCCTCTGTGAAATGAAGTTGGAAAGCTTAATAGTCTGTATGTTTGTTTAGTCTGATTTAAACTAATTCCTAAGAAAAAAACATCTAAAACATTTCTACAAGCTGAGCACAGTAGTATTAAAGGGGGAAATCAGTTTAGTTTTTACTGTCTGACTTTTCCAATGCTAACTCATATATTTACACGATCAGACAATATCTATAAAGGGGAGTTGTGCTTCAGTCTGGACATTTAAAATAATCTGTTTTTTTTAAATAATAACCGCATATTTGATTTGCAGGTTTGATTTTAGTTTTCTTCCAGACCACTCGTGGGTCATAAATTGGCCGCGGCTCGGCTAAATCAACAAAATAATCTGGCCCATTGTTTTTTTTTTGTTTGTTTAGTTTTTATGTAGCTGACCTAAAATCTTTCCTGTCAGGTTTTATAACTGGCTGCAAAAATGACTGGGATCACAGAGCTGCAACGGCAGTAATAAAAACATTAGAAACATACATGATATGCTTTCTGTGCATACATTATATCATTGCATAAAACTGCTGCCTTGTTGAAAGCAGGTTACTGTGTTTATTCTGAAGACCTGAAAACACTGGCAGCGTACGACTTTTTAATCTCCGATCCGATTTTCTTCCATGTCCCACTGATTGTATATAGAGAAGCTCTGACAGGAGGGTGATCAGATCTGCGCAGATTATTTTCTCTTATGTCTCTGTGCTATACACAAATCAAAACAATTTCCAACATTTGACTTGGACAGATTATGAAAAGTTATAAAAAAAAAATAAAATAACCAAAGACGCATTCTATAAAGCAAAACCCCATTTAATAGAAGTGCTGTGCAGTGATCTCCTAACCAGAACAAGTGGAGAATTTTTATATATTAAAAACTTAAAGAGATCTAAATCTAAAGAAAAGAAAAACCCAGCGTGGGGGACGGCGTTTAGCAGTGGGGCAGTTTCTTTGCTGACTGAGGCTGAGAGGTGATTCTCAGAGAGCGATCTGGGAAGTTTATCTACATTTTTTTTTTCTTCTTTTTTTCATAAAGAGGTGTAGATATGCGTTGCTTACCTGCTCTGTCTCTGCCCCTCCTTATGTTTTTTACTTGAGGCACACAAAGAGGAGCACTACTTTATCTATTTTCTGTCCTCCAGAACTCCCATCATGGGTGACGTTTTCTACTTTTTAATGTTCCATTCTTTGTTTTTGCACCAGTCTGTCACGCTTACTATATAAATGATGTTTGACTCCAAACTGACACTTTTCCCCGTGCGATTATCAGATTTTATTTTGGATCCCCCCCTGCCCAAAGCAGCTGCGTTTTACTTTGTAAACACGTCTCTCTCTTCCTGTTAGATCAATGAGATTGCCGCTGAATTGCTGGGTAGTCCAACTAAAATAGACCTTGGTCTAATCTCAGTCCGAGCTATGCAGCCCGATTTCCAAAAATTGTGTCGGGTGTGATCATCTCCATTGACTTTTAATGAGTGCTAAACGCCATAACCTCGACCGAAACGATTTTCTGTCCGGTTGGATGCAAAATTTGTTTCTGTGAGTTCTGGCCTTTAGGCTTATCTTGCTTTCTGTGTTCAGGCGAGCGGCTCTGTGGCCACTCCTCCTCCTCTGGTGAGAGGCAGCATGACCTCCAGTAAAGGACCCCTTCAGGTACCAGTTCACAGATCAACATTCATACTGGAGTTTCTGTTTATGCTCCTTTCTGTGTGGGTGGCACTAAGTCTTAAGTTGTTTATTGATAATAAATGTTTTCATTATTGTGTTTTCAGGTGACAAGTCGTAGCTCAGGCACAGTGATCCCCCCTCCGTTAGTGCGAGGTGGACAGCATGTCCCGTCCAAACACAGCTCTCAGATCGTCATGCCACCGCTTGTCAGAGGAGCTCAGGTTATTATTATTATTATTATTTGTGTTCCTAAAGGTCATCCTCTCTAACAGCTGTACCTGTGTATCTGTATACCTCTCAGCCTATTGCAGTGACCCCCCAGCAGATAGCCAGCCTGCGGCAGCATCAGCAGCACAGCGGTTCAGGCCCTCCCCCACTTTTACTGGCTCCTAGGGCTTCTGTCCCCAACGTCCAGATCCAGGGCCAGAGGATCATCCAGCAGGGACTCATTCGAGTGGCTAATGTGGCCAACAGTGTCATGGTCAGCATCCCTCCGGTTACCTGTAGCGATTTTTCTTGTGTGGAAATGAGATTTTCACCCTGTGTCTGTGTTTAAAGGGCTCTACTGGCCTTAAAGGCTCTTCAGTATCGCCCAGCTCCAGCGTCAATGATTCTCCAGCTAGCAGGCAGGCGGCTGCTAAACTAGCACTTAGGAAGCAGTTAGAGAAGACGCTGCTAGAGATTCCTCCACCCAAACCTCCCGCTCCGGAGTTCAACTTCCTACCATCCGCAGCAAATAATGAGTTTATCTACCTGTTGGGGTTGGAGGAAGTGGTCCAAAAGCTGCTGGAGATGCATGGCAGAGGTGGGTAACTGTTTCTCTGCTCACAATAATTAGAAAAGCAGAATGCCAAACCAACCATTGTCTTTGGAATATTCAGGTAATCTTGGTCCTGCTGCTGCCATGGCCGCCTCCCTTCCCAAAGAGCCATACACCTGTGCCCAATGCAAGACAGATTTCACCTCTCGCTGGAGGAAGGAGAAGGCTGGCACCGTCCTGTGTGACCAGTGCATGTCGTCCAATCAGAAGAAGGCCCTAAAGGCTGAGCACACCAATCGTCTGAAGGCGGCCTTTGTGAAGGCACTCCAGCAAGAGCAGGAAATAGAGCAGCGTATCCTCCAGCAGTCCGCCTCTTCATCTTCCTCCGGCTCCAAAAGCACCTCATCCTCCTCTCCCTCGCTGTCTAAGGGCGAGGTGCTGGTTTCCCCTCAGTACAAGCAGATCAGGACTGACCTGCAGCACAGATCCATGTCTGGACACCACTCCATGAAGCAGGTCTGTGTTCTATGGACTTATGTGAAACCTGTACCGTCCAATTGCTCAACCTTTTAAAGCATTTTACTCTTTTATTCTACAGAGTCATTTGCAGCACAGCATCCAGTCTGCAGTGAGCTCTCGTGGCGTGGCCCACTCCTTTACCTCCTCCCAGCTGCAGAACGCAGTGACAGCCGCACTGGGTGGCAGAGCAGGGAAACATGCTGCATCTCTCTCCCTGCAGCAGGGAGCAAAGGTCAGCGCTGGCAGCAGCAGTAACCAGGGCAGCATGGGGGCCTGGAGGAAGCAGAGCAGTGGGAATACAGGTACACAAACATGAGAAGAAGTTATGCAGATAAGATTGTTTTCTGACTTTAGCCTTCTGTTTATCATGATGGACACAATGTCCTGTAAGTCCTGTCATGTAAATGTAGGCGGGTAGGTACTCAGAGGAGTTTATATCTTTTCATGTCTGTATATGAAAGACATACTCACCTGGTAGGGGCGATACTTTAGTCATGAAGGAGGTTCACCCAGCATGAGGCCTCGGCCATTGCACCTCGGCTGTGTTGACCTTTGTGAATTCCCTAAATGTAGGAATCCGACTGCATTATTTGTGGTAGTGGGGCCCTGCATACACGCTCTCCCCTGGTTTTTTAGCAGAGGAGTGTTAGCCTGCCGGTTAGAGCAGTGTGTTTGTGCTCTAGAAGTTGGATCCCGGGTTCGATCCCGACAGCCTCCATTCTGGGTTCCTGAGCAAAACCCTTAATCCCACATTGCTCCTTGGGCGCTGCACAATGGCAGCCCACTGCTCCCAAAGGGGATGGGTTAAATGGAAAGACTATAATTCTCCAGTGTGAGATCAATAGAGTTAAATTATTATTATTGTTAAATATTTATTTTATATACATTTTAAAGGATGCACAAACTAGATGGCTGTGAAATGAAAGGGAAATTATTTCCTGTTTTTACCAACCAGTTATAGATTAAAATCTGAATGCGGGGGTGTGCAGGTGGCACAGTGGTTAGCGCGCACGACTTATGTACGCAGGCCTTAGTCCTCAACGCAGCTGACCCGGTTTCGAATTCGACCTGTGGTCCTTTCACCCTCATGCTGTTTGTTCCATTACTTTGGAAAAAGATGCTTATTTTCCAGCTGTATCTGGAAATCTTTTAGGATTTTGAAACTAGCTTTTCACGTCTAGAGGCTTGTTTTTTCCCCTTTGTGGTCAAACACAGCTGTGTTTGATAAAATCTATTTAAACATAAATTTAATTTCTCACCAAAGATTCCTAAATGCAGGTTTGTTCTTTCAGCTCAATTACACGTCATCTCCAGTATTCCACTATTATGCAGATTGGTTAAAAGTTTTCTATCTGAGCCAACCCAGCTGTTTGCATCGAATTAGGGATGCACGATATAATCGGCCCCTATCGGTATCGGCCTTAAAATTGAATATCGGACATCGGTCACCCCACCGATATTTAACTTGATATTTGATCAGCTTCTGAGTTTCTACAAGTCTAAAAAAAAAATACTACTTCTTCTTCTTCCTCAAAAAAACTTCTTTTTACAGACTTAAAAGCTTCTAAAGACGAGGAAAAAAATATTGATACATTAAAAATATCACAATATCTTCATATGCTGATATATTGCCATTTTAAAACACCATATCAATCTCTCTTTTACTAATGAAATATTGCTAAATGTCACCGTTATGCTACGAAATCCCCTGAAAATTCATGAATTTTTGCCATATTTTTTATATGTTGATATATTGATGCGGTATCGATCTATTTTTACTAACAAAATCTCACAAGAATTTGCAAAATATCATGAGAGTTTGTAACAGAACGATGAAATTTCTCAAGATTTTGAAAGTAAAATAGATCGATACCGCGTTTTTTAAAATCAATTTGATATCAGAATATGAAAATATATTTGAGTATATTATTTTTCAAAGTGTCAGAAATGGATAACAAAACTGCTATTTTAGATGACTACTTATTATTGTCCAGCTTTTAACATCGGTATCGATATCGGTTATCGGCTACATGAGTTTTAAAATATCAGCATATCGGATATCGGCCAAAATCCCAATAGGTGCATCCCTACATCGAATCGTAGACTTTGGATTAACGCCTCCTTGGTTAGCTTAGTGTTGACCTTACAACAATCCCTCACACTAAACATGCATGCAGCCACACTGAAAGAGGAAAAAGTTAAACAGTGTGAGCGGCCTTCTGCTGCGACCGACTGGAGATCAGGAAGAGAAGACAACTGGCTAAAAATCTGAATTTGGTTCCCTTCCCATTGGCAAAAAAAGCTGTCACCAGTGCAACAGAAATGAGGAAAGTAAACAATGGAGAGCAACATGTAAGAAAGCCAGGGCGTAGTTGGTGTGCTTTATTGTTTGTCTGAGTCCCTCTTACCAGAGCTGCTCTGTTTATCGAATATAAACAGAGTTGTTTCTGCTTGTTGGTGTTTGTGTGTTGATGTCCATATGTTGCGTTCAATAGTGTCACGTTATTTAGCGGGTCAACCTGGCTCTGGTGTTTCCACAGCATGCCGATCAGAGCCGAGGCGTTTTTAACGCGGGTAGACGCGTGTCAGTGAGCTGTTCATACTGCCACTAAAAGCCGATTGTTCCGGAATAGGAAAGAATTAATCAAGGGGAGCTCAGAGCTGGTTTTCATGTCAGGATGAAAGGGGGTATTTTAGTACCGGACAATATGGGAAAAAAGTTATATCACGATAGATTTCTTAATTTCAGTCGATACAAAATATGTCTGCTATCCTTGTATAGGATATAAAAGTCTAAAATACTACCGCCAATGAAGCCTATAACGGATTCCTGCGCAGACGTCTGAATATTTTTACCAGCAGTCCATGAAGCGCCTCCAAGTATAACATTTTCTATTTACATCTACAAAAGCTCCTGTTTTAATCAGAAGGTCATTGTTAATTGGAATAAAGGCTTCAGAAAGTTGCGTTCATTGAACTATGTCATGTTTTACTGAAAAATGACCCTTTTGTGTGGTTGTGTCCTTGCAGGAGTGACGATGGCGTACGTCAACCCTAGCTTGTCTGCTCATAAGACCTCCTCTGCTGTGGAACGTCAGCGGGAATATTTGCTGGACATGATTCCTTCCCGTTCCATCTCCCAGGCAAACACATGGAAATAATGCAACCCTCCCCCTGCTACTGATGCCACAGCTTCTAGCCCTCCTAAAATCAATAACAGCCATGCTCCTTATCATTCTATTGTTTTCTATAGACTCAGATGGCCAGGATAAGAACTCTTGTCTTGTTGGTTAGAGGTGTATTTAAACATTTTCTACACCACCGTATGCTACCTTGTTCCTGTTCCCAATCATTTCCTCCATGGAGCTGTACTGCAACAGCTTCAGGGATGTGAGGAACACGTCCCAAATTTTTTGGATACCTTTTGCAAGACTTAGGACTGACTGAGGTCAAAGTTTGCTTCCGTTTGTCGCTCAAATCAGGAGAAAGGTGGTGCAGAAATCAAGACTGTTCCTGCTTAGGGTGCATGCAGGGATTAACAATGATCACCATTATTCTCGCACCCTGCCCTCTACAGCCGAAGGCTCTCAGACTCAGGCCTGTGTGCTGGCCCAAGCGGACCTCGTCACAGAGATTGTTGAGCTCCGAGGACCATCCGTAAAATATGAACTGCTTTAGCTTTGCAAGAATAAATAAGATGCATAAAAAAAAGGATCTATCTGCACACAGACGGCCTCTTCTCACCAACCTTCAGTGTGTACATTGAGCTGATTTGTAGGGTTGAATGTTGAGATTTCTTCTTCTCTGTAAGTCCTACGCCGTGTTTGGATTATTGTGCTCCGCGACACTTCGGAAGTGGCCTCTTGTCGAGGTCGGAATATAAAAAGGCTAATGTTACTGTTGAGGTGGTTTTACATCTGCTGGTTTCCATTATTGTGGCCTAGTTTTAATTTTTTTTTTTTTTGTCTAAGATAATGCAAAAGAAAATGAATAAGGGTTTTGAAGACACTTGTTTAAAAAAAAAAAAGGTGAAAAAAAATAGAAAAAGGAGCATTTATTTGGAGGACTATTCTTATTGAATATTGTAAAATAAACCTTCCAAAGAACTGGTGGAGCCCAAATGGAGTCCCTTCTGCTAGAAGGTTTCTGGTTTATTTGAACCCGCTCCAGATATAAACATGAATCCATGCTAAACTGAGTGGGCGTCAGGAATGTCAGTCTTGACATTTTTTTGCTTGTTAGTCATAGGTTGTGGTGCATTTTTGTTGTTTTTTTTTCCCCTTCTATAGACAAACGCTGAATTTATTTATAGGGTTAGTAAAGACATATGCATAAGCCCTACGTTTGAACGGTTATTGGTTGAAATGTTTTTTCCTTTGTGTCAGGCGACTCCTACGCAACCTTTAATTGGTTTGAGCAAAGCTACACTGCTTTCACTATGTAGTCAGGCAAAAAAAAAAAAAAACGCCCTTCTGCAACACATGACAAACTTCTTAGTCTTTAAGGTGTGTATGATTTCTGTAATGTCGATTAACAGGAGCTATAGTGTGTTTGAATCGGAACGCAGCAGCGCAGGCAGAGCTACAGAAGTAAAGTCTGCTGGCATCAGGGTTCGGTTCAGTTTCGGTCATTCACACAGCCTGCTTTTCTTTCATCAACCACTAGGGTGGTCCAATTAGTCACTTTCCACTACATGTCTAATCAAGTCTTATTGGGAAGTTTTTATCAGGAACAAAAATGAAGATGCCGACTCAGCTTTTCCTCCCACTTCTCATCAATTTTTCTCCAGTCTTACCTGCTGATTCAGATTTTAACTTCTTGTCTTATTAAAGTATTATATCATGTAAACAAAAAAAAGGTTGCATTGATTTCTGGTCAATCAGTTAAATTCAGTTGAGTTAAAAGATACAAATCAATGTAATTTACTTCCAGGTTTGTCCTTTTTTATTAATTACTTGGGCTTTTCTAATTCCTAAGTCCTTTTTATTTAAAGGTCTCGCAGCCTAATGTCCTTATGTGGGATATGGTGTTTCCACTATGTAAGCTAACGGCTGCATTGCTTTTATGATAAGGACTAGTTGCTAGTTTTAAATAAATTAAATGTACCTGTTACCATATGCAAATGCATGGTGGTGAAACAAATGTACAATTATTAAAAGTAGATTGCCTGTGAAGCTCCTGTTTTTGCATTTGAATTAGAGTGGAAATCTTCCAGGCTGTCTGTACATTCCTGACAAGCTAAAATAAATATCAGCCCACATCTTGTGGGAGCAAGAATTGAGCGACCTGGAATGAGCCCATTCCTCTTTGATACCCCACTGAGTGCAGCCCCCTTTGCTGTCCTGACTGCTGCCTGCTGCTGCTGCTGCTGGTGGGCAATATTTTCACCATTCCTTCGTTTGTTCGGGGTAACAGAGCTGCAGTGACGCGCAAATGGACAACAATGTATAAGAATTTATTTGTTTTGGTTTCTTTTTCTGCTCTGGCAATTAATAAAACTAATTTTAACCCCTGTTTAATGACTTGTTTATATCTGTCTTAAGCTTTTATGGATGAAAAAAAAAATACACTGGGAAAGCGGTTTATGCCTTAAGTTAAAATGCACAAAACATATTTTCCAATTTCATTTGCTGAGAGAAAAGAAGCCATTTAAACCAACATGGTTTAAATCAGGGGTCACCAACCTTTTTAAGGCTGAGGGCCACGTCAAGGGTACCGAGACGTAGAAAGGGCGACCATTACTGACCCATGAGCTGCAAGGGTTAGCATTAGCCTAAACTTTGTTCATTATCAACATACTTTTATTGTTTCTGTTAATTTCTAAGTTTATTTAGACATTTGTCATTTTGAAATCTCTATAAATGATTAAAAAGAAGAGCAACAGAATAAAATAAAATTTCAAACTTACAGTAGCCCACTGGTGGGTTGTTCTTTATTTAGAAGACTCTGAGGGCCCCCCATGTGGTCCTTGAGGGCACCTTGGTGCCCACGGGCACCGCGTTGGTGACCCCTGGTTTAAATGATCTAGGCCAAGTCGGGCTCCTTCCAAATAGTGCACATCCTTAAGGACCTTAAGCTAAAGCGGGTATGAGTTGGTGTTCTCCAAAGCCTCGTTCCCACTGAAAATACCCTGTTAACATGTGTTTTTCAAACATGAATCAACCTGCTAACAATCAGCATTTGGCGCCTTTCCCACTTGCAAAAAAGCTGGGTCTAACCGCAGGACCTCAAATTTACTGCGGGGGGGCAGAATTGGCACATTATCTGATACATCCTTGCAAATCCAGTTTTTATAATGCAGGAGCTTACGTGAGGCAGATTCAGCTAAAAAATCACATGGACATGAGCTATCCACAATGTGCAAGTGCAGCGTGAAGATAAACTAAAAAGAGCTTCTTAAAACTACTTGTTGCAGAAAACGAAATGCCCAAAGAAAAATTTTTCCATATACACATTGATCTGAGGTAAGATAATGGAGGATTTTCGTGAATTTTTGAAAAGACAAGCCCTCTCAACCTAGAAATAAATATAAAAAATGCACAACCCTGTACCTGCTCCCCCAAGGGAACGCCTATTAAACACCTGAAAGAGCATGCATTAGCCAATTTCTTCTCATCCACGCTCTGTTTAAAAGTTGCTGTTTGCATTTCTCATACAAGCTTTCTTTCCAATTTGCAATTTTCTTTCACTATGTCAGACGCACCACCGGTAAGTGAAAATTGGGGCCAGCATGTCGGGCGGCCTTACGAAATATAGCACCAGAATGATTGACAATTAGGATTACCACTTATTTTGATGATCCACCCGGAAAAAGAACAACACCCACTATATCTTTAAGCTGCATGGGTAACCTACAAGTTTTTTCCCTGGAAGGTTTACCATCCTATAAAATATGCTGTTCCTTTAACCACACAGTTAAGTTAGAAAAAGAGAGGGCAGCTGAAACAATAGCTAGAAAGAGAAAACGTGGAAAATGAAGTTAGAAAAGCTCAGGTTAACAAAGAATGTGTTGCAGTAGTCTTTGATTTGGAAAAAGCCTATCATAAGATGTGAAGAGAGACTTTGATTTATAAGGTATAACGGTAAGGATGGTGGATTAAAGTTATAGGGGATGATTTTTTATTTCCAGGTGGATCACCTAAATAAGCGCTCCTCCTAATTGTCAAGCATTCTGGTGATATGGTTCCCCTCCTTTAATTATGGCAAATAAAGAGTAAAAGTTACCAAATCCACAGGGTTTGTTTTTGGTGATGACGGGAATAAACACACACAGTTAAAGACCCACAGGTACATTAATTTCCATTTTAGACCTCATCAATTTATTTATTTTACAAATTAGTAAAAGGAGCAACAGAATGTTACAATATTGACACGATTATATGAGCTGTTTTTACCATGAAATGATCAGGAGCGCCGTGAAAATGGTCAGATCTGCCTCTCTGGCTGCAATGCACGCTCCCGACACAGGGGGAACAGATTTTCACAGGGAAACAGAATTTCGCACAAGAATCATTTAGTGAGTTGATCTGAGGCTTCTTAGGACTAAAGAGAAAATGTTACAGTGGCGTTGGACATATGCAGTGGGGATTATTTTACTCCAAAGATATGAATGGGTGTGAACATACGACAGAGTATTAGGTTTAGGCTAGAGATTTGTATATTTTTTTATTTCGAGAACAAAACCTTCATATTATGAGAATAAAGTCATATAATTACAAGAATAAAGTCCTAATATTGCAAAAATAAAGTTGTATTTTATGCTAACTCTTACAAGAAGCACTTTCTTCCCTAAAATGAAGAATGTGGAGCATCATGTGAAGTTATACTTTGGCTCTGGTTTTACAAATAAGGAAATCTTTTAGCAGCAGCAGCAGCATCATAATGGGAAGGGTGTCAAAGCAGACTTAGGTTGCTGTTTGGTGATGCTGGTCGGTATGATGGCTTCATTCTCGGTACTTTTCAACATTATTCTCATAATATTAAGACTTTATTCTCCTAATGTTGCAACTTTATTCCCATAATGCTACGATTTTATTCTGTAAATAAAAATCTCTAGCCTGGCCCTTATACTCTGTTATTTGTATATGGGCTCTAATCATAATGGCAATCGGAAAAATCACCTCATTCAGAAAAAAATCATTTCCAAATTCAGATTCATGTTTATTGTAAAATATTTCAAACTGTGGTAGAAAACCTTAGAAAGTGAGCAGTGAGCTTTAGAACTCCCTCCTTTGCCTTATTAAATGCAAACTTTGACTAAACTCTTGTTTAGCTGAGGATGAAACTATATTATTGCAGAAAAACGTGATTTGTTTGGCTAATTAGCTGCTGCAATTAGCAAGCTTATCTAAATCCTCTCAAACACGCGCGCATGCGCAGACCCATCGGTTGCCATGGACACGGAGCGCATTTCTCAAACCGCTCCTTTCTAACCGGGACCTTGAAGCTCGAACTTGCTGCAGTCTGTGGTTTGCTAACTTGCTAAAGATGACCGTCGCACCAGAGGACAACAACTTGTCGGGACATCGTCTGGAAGGTTTGTGTCACTCACTTTACTATGTTAATTAAAAAAATGTTAGGTGAAAAATTATTAATTTGATGTTTTTTCATGAAGTTGGCTACATGCTAGGCTACATGTTAAGCTAGCTTAGCATGTAAGCTAGCTTAGCATGTAGCATCTTTGACAACTCAGAGATTAAATGTTTTTAGTCGACTGAATTCCTCAGGAATGTTAACAGCGATTTAATGATTTGAAAATAACTTATTTCTGTTTGAGAGAAACACCTTTGTTGAATTAGATGTGAAATGTTTGAAAACTAGATGGCGTAGCTCTATGAATTTTAAAAAATGCCATTTGCTCTATATGGATATGTTGGTGAAATTACATTCAATAAATATTTAAATATATTTGAAGGAATTTTAACATAATATATTATCAAGCCAAACTGTTTATTTTTTCTATTTAATAAAAAAGTTATAATTTTTAGTATTTTGGAAGTCTACTGAATTTAAACCTGATAAACAACTGGAAAAAATAAGAAATGAAGATTCTCAAGTTGTTTAGTTTAGTAAATGTGTTTAGGAAATAAGTTTTAAAAGTGTTTTTATAGGGTAATATGTATTAAAGTGATTTTTTATTGCTTGGAAATAGGAGGAATTATAACAGAGGTGTAATGATATTAAACAAAAACACATTTTGGTTTGAGAGGATAATTTTTGATTAAGTTCATGTGGAAATGGTTGAAAAAAATACAAAACAAATTGTTTAAGGATAAAATAAATGTTGTTAAATACATTATAACTTGAAAGGGGAGGGTTTTAAAAAAAACTGGTAAACATATTGGTCTCCATGGATACCTTACTAGAATGCATTGAACACATTTAAGGCTTTTTTAAGGTGGCATATATTTTTGATTTTAATGGAAGGCCAAAGGTGTTAAAAATGTAAAAAGTCTCTGGTTTCAAAGGATCATTTTTGGTGAATTCGGTTTCAAATCCTTTAAAAACAAGATGGCGCCTGGCCCCTTCTGACAGAGAACAAGTATGGTCTCCATGGATACAACAATAACAACTATAAGGTTTAAAATTATTGTGGAAAAAATGAGATCCTTTACATGTTTTGGCTGTAACATGTTTAGAAGTTGACTAAGTTTATTATAAGCGCTGCCATTGCTAACTGTGTGAGGAAAGCATAGAGAATAAATGTTTAATCAAGAGTTTAGAAAGGAGGATGATATTTTTATGTTTAAAGGGAGAAGGTAGAATTAAAACATCATTTTATAACAATATATTATTTAAACGTATTTCTGAGCTCATTCTTCATTTTTCTTCAGCCCTTGTTTAAATTGTCAGGTGAATATAAATCATTTAATCCCATCTGTCACCAGTAATTATAGGGCTTGGGCGTCATGACGTAATTACTTTGCGTGGCCGCCATGTTGATGGCCTCCTTTACCGCTGCTCAGACTACTGCCTACGACTACCGCGTACTGTACTCCCTCTCAGCTGTGTTTTAATTTGATTAATTTCACCTTAACTTGGTTTCAACCATGGTAAACCGTTGCTGTATTGTGGGCTGTAACAACGCATGATCGCCATGGGAAAACATAGAAAATGGGTTCACTTTCCACCGCTTTCCTGCCTGGAGGCGTAACCACGGAGACCAGGTGTCAGAGATAAAGACTTGTCGGCTAGCTTGGATCGCAGCTGTAAGACGACCGAACATAACTTTCCACAGTATCCCGATGTCAATGAGAGTGTGTTCCCTATATTTTCATTCTGGTAAGTTAAAGATGCACGGTTTTATTTTATAGCCTACATCATTTCTTTCCTTCAAGGTTGCGATCTTTCATGGGGAAAATAATAAAAACGGCAGCGGAAAAGGCTCAAATACGTGAGAAACCCGAGGGTTTAGGGAGGGTTGGCAGTTAACGCTACTAACTACACCTTTGAAACACATAGCAGCTAGTTAAAAGTACATTACATGCGGAGTGGTTGTTAGCACTAACGGGTAGCAATTACTAAACTAGCAGATTCCAGAGCCCGTCTGAGCACAGCTTAGCGTTGTACGGATTACTGTGTTCCCACTGTTTGCTGGCTTTATGATCTGCAGCTCCTGAACTCATCCATTCATGAACTGCACATGAGACTCCAAGGACTTGTAGCTTCGGAACTGTTTTGAAGTATAGGCGCTCACTCATCGGTGCTCCACTCATTGTTTGGAACTTCATATGGATCCAAATTATTAATAATGCTGATTTTGTCAACATACCGATCCCTGGCTTCTCTATTTAACGTGTCCCGGTAAATTCCTGATCCTTTTTCGGGATTTTAACATCTTTTTTCTCTCTACTTCTACGTCTCTTCTTTCAACAACAACGTTGTATCAGAGCTACAGTATGTTTACGTTCGCGTAGCCCTCAACATGGCCGCCACGTCCCACAATGCAACGCGGATCCCAAGCCCTATACAATTTTATCATTGAGGTCTCATTTTCTAGATCTTCAAAACATTCAACACTGGAGGGTTTCGCCTAAACCATTAAAAGTTCTGTATAGGACCCTTTCTTAGAGTTTTTAGAAAAAAAACTAAATTCTTCTAAATAGTTTGCTAATGTCTATTTCTGCTCTGGGCTTTTTATGTGTTAATAAAGGTCTTTATTTCTACTCTAGGATGCACTGAGGAAGGGGTCTGATAAGCTGAGGTTCTGATTCTGAGAAATTATAGATCTGTAATTTAAATCGTGATGTTTTTAAGCCTTTATTTCTGTCAATTATTACAATTTTCTGCTTATAGTTATTAAACTTCAAATATTCATGATTATATTACCAAATCACCCAGTGGAACTTTTTTTTTTCTGATAAAGATAAAAAAAAAAGGGTTTATTGGCTGCTTAAAATGTCCTTTAATCTGAATTAATCTGAATGAATAGTTTGGGTCAGCAGCTCCCAAAGGGGGATGCGTGCCCCCTAGGGGGAGTTTATTGTAATTGCAGGGAGCGTAATCGAAATAAAATAAATAAGTGCACCATTTAGAGCGTATTTTTTTATTGTTAACATCCTGAAATAAAAATCTAAACCCAATTAACCAGTAAAAAAAAGATTTGAATATAAAATAAACTTACAACTTAATGGTTTTCTTGTGATTTAAAGGATATTGTAGTTTTTTGTTCTTAAATTAGCTGTCAGCAGAATAGCTGGTGAGGACCAGCAAAATGTCCTCCCTTTACAACAATCGTTCCTTAGTGTGACGGTGAAATTAGAAAAATGCTCCTCCCACTGATGCCGAGGACCATATACACAGATATATACATATATGGAAATACTTGTGTGTAGTTTTGTATGTATGTGTTATTTTAGAACGATTTAAATTGTTCTTTTGACACTAATCAAACCACTAGCATTGTTTAGATGTTTTTTTTATTAGTTTTAGCTAACAGATGTTCTTATTGATTAAATCTACGTAAACCTGAGTAACTCACACAGGCACATCCAGCAACCTAAAATAAAGCATTGAGTTTTGTGATTTAATGTTCCTTAATTAATGTTCCTGGTCTAATGATTTTTTCCTCATTGCTCCAGACGCCCCTGATCCCTTCCTGGAGCTCTGCATCTTGATCACTGATCAGGTTGATTTTCCTTTAATTATCAGTATAGAACTGTTCTCCAGGGACCATGAGGAAGTTTTTACTGAGGAAGGTGCAGAGGTTGAAGCGGTGGTGTTGGTTTATGAAGTGACAGAGGATTATGAGGAGGTTTGGTGGCTTCTTACTGGTCAGTCTCTTGATGGGTCTAGTGACGGCTCCATGTATGATAGCTGTGATAGCTCTGAGGAAGAAGACGATGAAGACGGTGACCACCTTCCACCACAGGGCGAAGAAGACCACCGACCTCCAGGGACCGGCTCTGTCTCCTGGAGGAGGACAAGAGAGGAAGACGAAGATGAAGAGGAGTCCCCTGCCAAGAAGTTTTGTTGTAGGGAGGAATAGTGAGGAGAGGAATTTCATCAAGAATCTTCATTTAACTCTTTTAACAGCTTCTCACAATGAAGAGAAGCTGAGACTTAAGCAGAAGAACCAAACATTTTACCATCTTGCTTTGGATCATCTTGCAGGAGGAGTTAGATGTATTTTCTTGGTGATTTGATGACGATTGGAGGTGGATAGGCTGAAAGACTGGAAACAGTCACATTTAGATATTATTTATTGATTGGTTGAATATCTGGCAGGTCTAGGGATGCCTTAGGTAGCGTCTTGCACCGTGGCTTTTCTTTACCCCGCTGCTAGATTTTGTTTGTTAGATGTTAAGGAGTCTGGCAGGTCTAGGGATGCCTTAGGTAGCGTCTTGCACCGTGGCTTTTCTTTACCCCGCTGCTAGATTTTGTTTTAAGTTTTAGATGTTAAGAATTTTCCTTTAGCACAGACATCTGAGCAGAGACTGGAGATGTGCTAACAATTTATAAAAGGTGGGAAACATGAGAGCTGGTTAAGGCAGAAATAATCTAACATGCTCTACGTCTAATGACAGAGCTGGAAAATCTCCTAAGTAACAGAAGGCAAACCAAACAATCCACACAAACACAGAACAGAGGCAAATGGAAAAAATAAATAAAAAGACAAAAAACATAAATCCTGGTTGAAAACAGGCGAAGCACAAGGAGGCAAACCAAACCGAGGCAACAGCTGGACATCGCTGCTGGGGACGCATCAAAACCTCTAAGGAGTGAGACATCGCTGCTGAGGACAGAAACACAGGAAGTCAAACTAAGATCCTAAAGGTCTAAAAGTGGAGATGAGGACAACTTAAAGTCTAGAGGCAGAGGGACAAGGCTGTAGTGGAGACTGATTAGAAGCTCTCTAGAGCAGAGCTCTCTAACTCCAGTCCTCTACAGCAGTGTTTCTGCAGCTTTCAGGTGCATCTCTCCTCCAACACACCAGGATCAAACAAACAGCCTTTTACCAGACCTCTGCAGAGCTGAATGACTGATGAGGGAAATCAGCCGTTCGATTCAGGTCTGATGGAGAAGAGATGTGACTAAAAGCTGCAGCATAGCAGCTCTGGAGGAGTGGAGCTGGACAGCCCTGATCTAGAGCAGGACAATGCTGCTAGATATAGATCTAGAATAGAATCGTGACACAGCTTGAAGTGGTCATCAGTTGAACTGGTCTCTGGGATGATGGTGAGAAGGTAAAGACGATGCTTGGAGGGACTAATTGATCTCAGAGCAGTTTAAAGCAGAGGACAGGACTGATGGAAGGATGTGGGTTGTGAATGGCGGCGATTGTTAGAACCCGCTTTCAGCTGTGACTTGATCTAGTTCTAGATGTTCCTCTGGTCAGTTAGTGAAATATCCCTCTGCAGAAATACTCTCCATATGATCTAGGCCAGTTCTGACCACACTGGATCTCCTCTGTGTTTTTTAAATCCCATGTCGGACCGAGCCTCTACAAGCTTTGGGCCGTCAGAAGATGCTGATGAGATCTACGGCGACCAAACCAGAGGAGCATCATCTGAGCTGCTGACCTTTACAAAAAGTGAGAGCATGTACAGTAACGAGCAACAATCATCCATCATTTAGATATAAAGTCAGCATTTCAGGTGGCCTCACTTAGTTTTTCATTTATGTTCAGACACTGTGGACGTCCAAAAGCAGAACTCCTGTGAGGAACCGGGACCTCCAGGATGCTGAGGAGCCTCCTAGTCCCCACCTGAGGACGGCACAGAGGAACACACCTGGAGTAAGCCTTTATTAACATGACAAACAGACAACTCAACTTTAAAATTGGTGTCGAGAAAATTCTGTGGATTAATTTAGCTTCTTTTTTACAGGAGAAGCAGGTTGAATATGGAAGCAGTGATCTAGCAGTGGGATCTCAGTGGAGCAGAGTCCATCCACACGTGTTTGAAGGTATGTTGGTTGTTTGACTAGAGAGGCATCACATGCAGACAGTTTCAGACTCTGAGGACACTTTGCTTTCATTGATGAAGGAGCTGAAGCAGAGGATGGAGAACACAGACCACTAAGGAGGAGAAACATGGCTCCTCTATTTGTCTCTCCAACATTCTGGAGTCCTGGACTGAAAAACATTGAAGACCCCACAACTAAACCATCAGTCTGCTCCACCCAGAAAGAAGGTAAAGAACCTTTATTGCTTCCAGATGTTCATCAGTATTGGTGAAGGTACTAAAAACAGATCTAGAACAAACAGATTCAAAAACCACAGCCATCCCATCAAGGTGGTCTAACCTTTAATCCTTATCTTTCCATCATGAATGGATGTTAACCTCTATTTTCATCTCTGTAACCAAACCTTCACCAGAAGCAGAAGTTAACGGTTCAGAAGCAGCTTCTGATCCAATGTGGGAGAATTTCCCCCTGGTTTATGTCTGAAGGGTTTTTAGAACTTATTAAAGCAGAGAAACGAACCTGATGAAACCGACTGAAGACTCCAACAAATGCAGCATTTTCAGGCATTTTCTCCAAGCATCCATTGTCTACAGTTATCACTGCTGTTAACTTTAGCTTCTCTCTGTGTGTTTTCCTCTTCTCTTGGTGAAAGTTCCACCTCTCCCAGTGTTTCTGTGTTTAAATGTCACAGACTAGCGTGTTCTCTCACTAACTCCTGTTCTTCTTTTCCAGATGGTCAGCTGCTCCTTGGACCTTGGACGTCTGCTGTCCTGGGCGCTGACATGGAGCCGGGTTCTTCTGGAGGATCCTTCCTGCTTAAAGCTAGTTTTCCTCTCTACTGTCACCACTTCATTGCTCAGGAGGAGGGACTGCTGCATTCATGACTGGATGTGATTGGCTGAGCTTCCCTGGATTGAATATGTTTCTTTAAACATCATAATACACTAAATTTATCTTCATCATATTGTAAATAGGATCTAACTGGATGTTTATAAATTAATTTAATTCTGTTTGTGTTGAATTCTGTTACATGTTTCTGTTTTAAAGCTCTCATGTAAATTGCCTTGATATGACATTAGCTGTGACTTGTTTTTATTTTAAAAGACTAAATTATATCAAATCTTGCCTAATGAGTCTGGTTCTCTCTGGTTCTTCCTGTCATTCTATCTTCACCTGTTATTTATTATCACTATAATAAAGGTTTGATTTTTGTTAAGGCTCTTGAAATAATTGTTTGTAAATTGGTTCTTTATAAATAAACAAACTGAAGTCAACTGGAGCAAGAGTTCTAATATTACTATAGTACAGCGCTTCAGCATATTTGTGGTTATTATTGTTTCTCATGTAAACAGAACAATTGTTCTGGTCATCTTGCAGCTTCTGAACAAATTAGGTCTATAAAGTTTGTGGTTGTTGTTCATCAGTGGCGGTTCCAGAAAATGTTGGTAGAGGCGGCCAGTTAGCTCTATAAAAAGGACAGAAAGCATAAAACAACTCAAGTTAGGGGAGCTAAAATCAAACTGCACTCTGTAACAAACCATAGAAAACAGGTTTGTGGTCGTTGTTCATTAGTGGCGGTTCCAGAAAAAATCTATAGGTTTGCACAGAGGGGAGGATGAAAATTAACAGATGTCAAAAACATTTTACAGTCAATCTCTGCTGATCACAATAAACAACAAGAACATGAATTCAAACATCTATATTTTCCAAATAAATCACTAAAAACAGACCAGATTTTCATGAGGTCCTTGGGAATGAAGCTCCGCTCATATTTATATATTGGTGGAAGTTAAATAAAAATGTTTTCTAAATAATCACTCGACCTGTTCTAACAACTTCTATGTTATTTTTTTTTTATTTATTTTTTTTACTTTAAATTGCATTAAAATCCTTCCACATATGAACCCCTCCCAGAGGTTAAATACTGTTTGTGGTCCTTAAAGAGTCCTTGCATTGGATTTGGAAAAGTGTGGAAACGCTGCCTAATAAAACGCTCTGCTTTACCAGCAGCAACATCAGAGCCTTAATGGCTTTTTTTCATCACAGATGAAAGATCTTGCTGGCCAATAAACTGCTGGCCTGTTTTCTGACCTAAATTGTTTGTGAAAATTGAAAACCATCCAAATTTCCCTTGTTGGTTTATTTTAAAGTTTGCAATTAGGTTTTTAGACTTTTTTGAATTTTTTTTGTTAATAATGGGAATTAATTTTAATGATTCTTTTTTGTCTGTTGTAAAACAAATGCTGTGTTAGCCTTAGTTCTAAAATGCTCTCTTGGTTATTCCTTTGAATCCAGGAGCAGTGAAGTACCTGGGATGCTCAGTCAGTCACATAAAAAGTCTGAGGTTTTTGTCTTGGAGTTTATGTAGTAATTCTGAGTGGCCAGTAGATGGCGTCATTGCTTTTAAATTAAACTAAACCCAGTGTCCTTATCCCTTTAGAAGGCACTCAGTGAAATACTTTGAAAATCTACATTTCCAGCCAATAGTGTTATTGGAATCCAGGACTAGACCTTATTACCTTTGTAGCATTAAAAAAATATGAATAGTTTGATGGTAAAAATGAATGTCAATGTAATAACAAGAAACGCCAACTAGCCCAAATATATTGAGAAAAATAACAAAAGTGCTTCTATAAGAAATTCATGAAAAACACTCAGAGTGAAACAACATAACCTTAGAGGCATTAATGCTGATACTGGCACCAACATTTGTTTGTTTGTAAACCTAAATATAATTGTTTAGGTTATTAACTTTTAAATGTTCCCTTTTTAACTTTTCAATTAGCCTTTTACCTTTTTTTCTTGACTTGTTAACTTTTTTCCCCAACTTAATTTACAGGAGGTAATATATCATTAAAGGGCTCCTCTAATTGGTCAAATGCCAAGATAAGATGTACAGCCATGTAGCAGGATCTTTGCTGAATGGCTGGATATAGATCTTCTGCTTCTAGATCTCACTGAGGGAGGGGGGGCTCCATTTGTAAGGGGGATGCAATTGATCCAGAATGCTAATTCGCCCTATAAAGGGTTAATTGAAACACATCCGTCATACAATACATGAAATCAGCTCAGTTCACAAAGTATTAAAAACAAACTTTCATTTATTTATTATTTTAATTGACTGATAGCAAATCTAATATAAAGAGTGGTATAAAATATTTTTTGTATTTTCTATCAAAGAATGTTTTAAATATTTGCAAATTGAATCCTTAAAGATAAGAATTGTTACGTTTTCATAATGTTAAACTTCTAAATATGATGAATAAAAACAGGAAATGGATGCAGTGGTTCTACTGTCATCAGATGCTGAATAAGACATTTACAGAGTGGAGCATTTATTTCTGTTGAGGTTTTTAAGTGTTGTGGTTTTGGTGAATATTTTATCAAATGGAAATTTCTATCATAGTCAAGTTTAGACTGATTGTAAAAAATATCAAAATAAATAAAGGATCCAGTAAAGGGGATGCTTTACCTCCTTTGCTGTTTATTAAAGCTATTCAACCATTAGCAATAACCATAAGAACTGGCTAGAATGAAACAGGCATAACAATTGGGCATCAACAACACCGTTATGCATTATTTGCAGCTGATGCATTGTTAGTTTTTAAAAACATAGAAAAGTCCAAAGGCAAATTATTAGAAATTATCAAGTCATTTGGTAAAATCTCATGGATTAGATTAAACAAATATAAATGATTTAGAAACCAAGTTGGCAACCTAATTTAAAGTTTTACATCATTTTCCAGCCTTTGGATTTATATTCTACCGATATTTTAACGCATAAAAAAACGTGATTGCTACCAAGTAAAATCAATATTCAAAACCAACATCCTCAGTTTTGGTTTTTAGCTTAATTTGGATTAATAACACAATGAGTCCAGGTGGAATAGACATAGATTTAGAAAATGGGGGGGATCTTTATAATACAGAGAGAGATATACTTTTAACTTTTAAATTTATATATATATATATATATATATATATATATATATATATATATATATATATATATATATAAAAAGCACACTTTAATAAATGTTTACAGCTGAGGAATTGGATTTGTTTGATTTTATTAGGACCCAACAAAACTAAACATAATTCACTGAAACAAATATTTTTAATTATACACAAAATTAACAAATTAAATAGAAGTGTTTCTGTATTAACGTGAAATTGAGAAAGGTACAGTCTATCTACATAAATACAAATCCACAAAAATACAAATGAGCTCACAGCTTCAAATACTACAGCTTCAAACCACTAGCCTGATAAACCAAACTAAATGTGAGATTAAATGTGTAATTCCCAGGCAAAAATGATTTTGGCCGCTGGTGGGTGGGGCTAGTTTATAGGCTAGAAATATATTGCATGTTATATTGACTATAAAATAAAGTAACTCTAAAAGTTTTAAAGACTTATGCATAGAAGGAGTATAAAAGTAAATGGCATCATGCATGCACAATGTACAAATAGAACAATATTATAGCATTAACAGACATGTACTTGTAATTGATCTTGAAGTGCAATCTTGAAATTATATGCAGTATGTAAATACCGTAACAATGTCATCAATACATGTATATTACATGTGCATCATCAATTTAGCAATTTCACAATTGATTCAGAATAGTTTTCTACATACACATAGATCTAGATGATGTCCAGATCTACTTTCCTTTAACTTCAAAATCCAACAACTCCATCCAGTCATTTTCTAACTGCTTAAATTATGTTAAATCATGGATGGCCTCAAACTTTCTGAATCTGAATGAAAGTAAGACAGAAATTATAATGTTTGGTTGTAGTCCAGCAGTTTTTCCCCCCTGGCTTCTTGGGCCCTCTTACACCTAACATTCGATCATCAGTAAAAAAACTTGGTGTAATATTTGATGACAGGTTGAAATTTGATCGCCAGGTTAGTTCGGTTGTAAAAAAAAACTTTTACCAGTTAAGAATTTGATCAAAAGTGAAAGGGTACCTGCCACTAAAAGATCTGGAGACCGTAATCCATGCTTTTATTAATACAAGATTGGATTACTGCAACTCTTTATATGCTGGCTTGGTCCACTCACTTTTACACCGTCTGCAGTTGGTACAAAATGCAGCTGCCCATCTCCTTACTGGCACACGTAAACGTGACCACATATCACGTTTACTTAAATCCAGTTTTAGTCCGTGAGGCAGACACCCTGTCTACTTTTAAGGCTAGGCTTAAAACTTTCCTTTTTGATAAAGCTTATAGTTAGAGTGGCTCCAGGGTTATCCTGAGCTATCTCTATAGTTATGCTGCTATAGGTTTAGACCTTTGGGAGACATAGGGGACCCCCATCTCATCATTCTGCTTCATTCTCTATTGTTCTTCTACTCTGTAGAATCTGTTAGTTCATTTCAATCTCCAACCTTCTGCTCTCTCTGTTTTTCCCTCATAGTAGCTTCATCTGGTCTGTTCCTGTTTGGCCGTGACGCCATCCCGGAGAGAAACATCAGCTGCGCTGCTAAGCCCATCACCTACGGCGCTTATAGATGCTGGAAATCGTGCCGCTCAAGGTGCCTTTCCAGTGCGCGTCCTGTTTCTCTGACCGTGACTCAACTGGATGCTCTCTCGCCCCTTCTGACATGGGAGCTGGCTCTGCCTGGCTGCGCATTTCTGGACGGACTTCCTTTACCAACTGCTTTTTGTGTCTCTCTGCTTCTGTCTCCTTGAACTCCCTGGGGTCGGCCTCAGCAGATGGCCACGCCACACTGAGCAGCCGGCCCCAGCCGGGAGGTTTCTTCCTGTTAAAGGGAGTTTTTCCTCTCCACTGCTCCTGCAAGCATGCATTGTTAGTGTGGAGGGATTGTATTTGAGTCAATTTGAGTCAGTGTAATCAACTGGTTTTCCTTTTGATAGAAAACTTTGTATCAATTTGACCGTATGTTCTTGGTTGAACTGTAAAGTGCCTTGAGATGACGCATGTTGTGAACTTGGCGCTATATAAATAAACTGAATTGAATCACCCTGTTATAGCCTCATTGAACCGGCTCCCAGGTTGTTTTTAGGATAGATTTTAAAATTTTATTGTTTGTTTTAAAGTCATTCTTAGACTTCTACCCCAGTAATAAATTATGAACAGTTTAGTTTTGTTGTCTTCAACTTGTTGCCCAAATGAAGACGTTATTTGTGGATAAAACCTAACGGAATATCTTCAGAACGGCTCCAAATGACACAAACCTCAAACTCATATGGGTATGTAGAACATGATGAAATAACGTGCCAAATCAAAGGCCCAATGTAAAAAAAAAAGAAAAAAAAAAAAGGGTGTTCTCCTTTAATATACCTGACCAGGGTGTTTTGTTGCTTAATGTCAAAACTAACAAAATTTTCAAAAAGAATATTCTTTCGGTATTTGATGTCAACAATGACTTATGCTTTTAAGACCAAATAGACAGCAAGTCAACATTTTATTATGTATTTGCATTTTCAGAATAGCACTGCCTTGCAGCAAGAAGGCTGTTCTGGGTTAAATTCCCAAAAGCCTGGGGTCTTCCTTTTTCTGCATGGAAGCTTCTGCATCGTTCTCCTCGGAGCATGCGGGATACTCCCGCTTCCTCTCACAGTCCAAAAACATGACTGTTAGGTTGGGCCGGATTTTAGCAGAGGGGCTTACCGGGGCTGCAGCCCGGGGCCTCGGCATTTCGGGGGCCCCGAAGGATGTTTTATATTTTCGTGAATGGATAGTGTCAGAATTTAACTCAATGACTACCGGGTGATTTTAGACTCCACCATAAGGCACACACACCTGCACTAAAAGGCTTAGGTCTCAGTTATGTGTGCCATTTGCATTTAACACACACATAAGGCGCATCGGACTATAGGAAGTGCTATTATATACAGGTACATGTCCTCTACTACCTTTTAAATACCTCTTATACCAAATATGCATTGAAAAAAAAAAATACAGCGGAAAGCAAAAACTGAGGCTTATTGTGCTTAGGTTCATGCACTTTTTTAAAAAGTATTAATCGTAAACTCTGGAGCTGGGCTCGTGGAGGACAGACACACATCGCTGATGGACAGAGCACTTTTGATCGGCTCCTAAATTAACTTAAAATCCTGAAACCCGCCGTAATTTTAGGTCATGTTTGCTTTTATTAACCGGTATCCTTGTGCCTGCAGTTTAAATTATTTAGATGAAAACACCTTGCCAGCCGGCCAAGTTAACCCAGAGGCTACGACCCGCCTAGAGGCTGCTGACGAAGGGATTCCTACTGTCGGTGTGCACCGCTGGTATGTCGGGGTCTGAGCGGCCCCAACAGAAATAGTATAGGCACGCATGATAATCTGATGAACTGATCAGTAAATTTATTAAGTTTTCAGTGGACTCTCACTTAAAACATATTAAGACTACTTTTATTCCCAACTGATCACAGCAAATATAGTCGTGCAAAAGATTTAGACAGATTTAGATGAAACACAGCCTGCCAAAGTCCGTCAGCGGTGAAGAGAGGAGGAGACCTCGCCCAGATGCTGCTGTTGAATTCAAGTTTCAGGTAGAAAAATAGAGCGGGAGCAAACTGAGTATGATTGTGCTTTATTCATGTATTTATTACAGAAAAGTATGTAATCAAACCCATCAAAGTCATCATCCCCTGTTTCTGGAATTAAACAGCTGCACTAAGTCGTAGACATGCCACTCTCTTCACGGTCAGAGTCACCGCTCCTCTGAAATAATGCCTGCTTTTGCGAAAGCTCGAAACAACAGTGCCAGCAGACACGCTAGTCCAAGCATCTACAATCCATCCGCGAACTGTGGCGTGTAACTTGCCGGGCGCTGCCTTCCACTTATCCTGAAATCCGTGGCTCGCTCGTCATCAATCGCTCCCACGCCGCCAAGTAGCCTTTTATTTTTGAACGGCGCCGGCTCAGCACCGGATGCAGCGTCAAGCCGTTGAAGTTCCTTTGTCATGACCTCGATAGATAACAGCCAGCTGCACTATGTTTCTCACCCATGTTTTTCACATCGCTGTGAGATGGGCACTATTTTGAGTCACAGATTAACAGTACGGTGATGCGTGTGAAAACACCTGTCACCTCTTCACATACACCCGCGTTCTCAGCCACGCTTTCATCATCTCCTCATCCATCCAGCCCTTTCATTTGCCTTAATATCATATATCATCAGAGCGCTGTGTCTGTCTCGCTGTCAGCTCCCAGATCAGCTTCTCTGATTGGTTGATGCGGCGCGTCCAGCAGCAAAACTTCAATTTTTTCATCTCGAGGCAGCAGCGCGTTTTAGCGGTAGCGTCAGATGTAAACCGGCAGCTGGCCTGCTTATCCGCGATCACCGGACGTTTGCTCGCCTATGCGTGTTAACTATTGACTTTTCATCTAAACTCGCTGCTTCTGTGCGCCAGGCGTCCGTTTCACAGCGATGTCGAGAAGCGGTTGAATAACAGCAAGCACAGCATTAATTTGTTTCACACAGCATTCATCAGCTGTGAGATGGGCGCGCATGGAGTCACAGAATAACAGCAATAGTGATGAGTGGAAAAAACCACCTGGTCTCCTTACATTCAGCCACTCTTTCATCATCTCCTCAATGAGGTGGTCTCAAAAGTCGCAGTTACAGCACACATAGAACGCACCGCACCAAAGGGCGCACCGCACATTTTGAGGGGAAAAAAAGACGTTTATGTGCGCCTTATAGTCGTGAAAATACGGTATATATATATATATATATATATATATATATA
>JAGKQL010000869.1:0-15739 GCA_018398635.1 Cyprinodon brontotheroides
TTAACAGTAAGCGGATTTTCTAAACACCTATCACGCTGAAACCAGATACGTCTTATAGATGTGCTCTTGCACAAGCAGTGGTTTAAAGTTCACTCAAAACTGTAAACATTAGCTTTGCTGCTGCAGGATTTCTCGCAGTGATATATTTTTATCGATTCTAGCAAGCATGAACAAAACACAGGATACCGCATCTCATTTACACACAGTTTGCTTTTATAATTTTGCAGTTTATTATTGTTGCTTACTAAAACCATTTTTAAGTTAAAATACTTCCCTAAAGTTTCATTAAGTAACCCACCAACAGGATAAGAACTCAGACACATCTAGCAGATCTTCAATATGTTACAGTCAAATTTAAAACTAGTTATGACTCAAAAGGTGAATTTTAAAAGAAAAGATCCTTGTTACCTTCCCAGCTGTGGCCATTTATCCTGCTGAAGGGGAATGTTAGCTGCTCAGGTAGAGGCAGGGAGATACAAACCCCAGAGTCTAGGACTTTACCCTCTTCAGGTTAAAATGTCACCTTTCCTCGCAAACCAGAACCCCAGTTACATTTTAAGCAATAAACACAAATTGTCCATTATACCAGGAATGGCAGAGGATTTTATTTAATCAGAAGTTAATTATGATTATACTGTAACCAAATGTGAATGACCTTATAAAAATGCCATGCCCTGATCCAACAATTCTTGCAAACTTTGGACCTATTTCAAAACTTTGAATCGAAGGCAAAGGTTTTAAGTTGGTTTAACTCCTCTGTTAATTTAAGCTGGGCATACACTGTACGATTTTTTTTATCCTTCTTGGGCTGATTTTTCAGTTGTGCAAGAATTTTTTTAGTCAGGAAGAGTTTCAGCCTCATGGTGCGTCCTGCGTGGTGTAGTGTACAGGAGGTAATGAGGGGCGATCAGCCTCTAACGACCACCTCCCCATCACGGATCATAAGGTCAGGAGAAAATCAAACATGTTTGAAATTCAGTTGGCCGTGTTCAAGTCAAATCCTGCTGTTGAAGCAGAGCTACGAGCCGATTTACCAGAACCTCAAGCACTGAGCATGTGCAAAGGGAGTTCTTCTTCCAGATTGATAAGTCCAATTAGGGCTATCTATCGGCGCTGAGTCCGACGTGGTTTTTAGACGTACAGTTTGAGCAGGTAGATCGCATCAGTTTTGGGCTGTACATTGGAAGAACAAACACCGTGAGCTGTGAACTTTTAAGACCTGTGATTTGATCATACAGTTTGAGCTGTAGCTGCGTGCAGTGATTGAACAAATCGTACAGTGTAAGCCCGGCTTACAGCTCCTCTGAATTTTAGGGTTCCTCAAGGCTCTGATTAAGGTACACTACGTTTTAAGCTCTATTTATTACCTTTGGGTCCCATTTTTAGAAATCATAATATCCCCTACATGGTTTTGCTGATGATGTTCATGACCACCTGAATTCACACTGTTTTCATGGGTTGTTCCAAGATGGTGGAATGAACTACCAAGCGCTACAAGAAAAGCAGCGTCCCTTTCTATCTTCAGGAAACTCCTAAACACCCACCTCTTCAAAGAGCATCTCCTATCCAAAACCAAAGCTCTGTACCCCTCTACTACTCTTTCTGCGCTTCCCTCTCTGTCTTTGCTGTCACCACTGATTCTGACGAGGGATTTTCCTCTGGAGAACTTATTGTTATATTGATTATAACTGTAACATTGTTTTAACTTTGTAAGTTGCTTTGGATAAAAGCATCTGCGAAATGCATAAATATAAATATTCTTAAACCAATTCATTTTAATGCATATGTATATGTATAGTTAATAAATAAGAAAATATAAATAAGTTTCATTCATGCTGTAAGTCTGTGTTTGTTACCTGTCCGCATTTTTTTCATTAATACTCATGCCTGTAATACTCATGCATATCACCCCCCTGGGTCATTCTGTTAAAAACCAGGCTTCATCTGGTGGACAAAATGTCATTACACCTGCAAACTCTTCAATCATTCAAATGGTCACCCAGTAAAGGGTTCTCTGGCGCCATCCAGTAGCAGAGGTACAAAAGAACAACTGCATTTAAATTTACCGCCCCCCCTATGGACACTGTGGTAATGTGCTTAGGTCCTATGTCTCATTCTTCTTTGGCTGCAGCGCCCTCTAATCATCACAAACTCCAGCCCATCAACTGAACTCCCTGAAAACAAAGCAACAGTTTCATTATCCCAGCTGAAAAGTCATATGAAACAAGAGGTACACTCTGATGCTTTGAAGAGATTAACTGGAAGAACATGTAAAATGTATCCATCTACAATTTACCCTTAGATAGCATACATGTCTGGTATGCAACCATGAGACTGGATTTTGTTTGATTCAAGTTCCCCTCCTCACCCTTCTGATCTAAAAGGCTGAATGGGTATCCTGCTTTGCAACAGCGATGTAGACTCTCCACAGGTGGCGGGTGATGCTTATGCACCTCTCTTATGCACCTTGCATTTACAAGGCTGATTTGGTGAGATTATTCCACAAAATTTCAATCCTTTATACTTTCTACCAATTTAAAGGAATCATATTGAAAATATATACGCAGAAATAAAATCGGATCAAAACATGCCCATTAATTTTACTTACGGAAAGAGCATTGTAAAGCTACAATTTAGACCGGCCTTTTCACAACACATGAGAAGAGAAGAGATTTTTAAGTAAGTACATTGTGTAATTACTCTGACCATACAAGATTCAGGTACATCATCCATAGGACTGTGGGCAATCCTTCATATTGCACAAATCCTTCACAGTAGAGTGAGCACTTCACTATATTAGCTTCTACTACAGAAAGAAAAAATCACATCAAGGCTCGTAGGCTTTCCAAAAAAAGTTAATAAACAATCCACTGAACTTTGTTTCCATGTTTGAAGATGTTTTGTTTCCTATTCAGGAAGCTTTTTCAATTCAAAATGTCAGAAATAGCGTTGAGTTCCAGGCTTTATAGATTGGACCAAAAACAAAGCCTTGTCTAACTTTGGAATGGGGGTTGTTTGGGTTATTTGTTAGTCTGTAATACCTGATACCTGTCATTGTCTCTAAGGGGGGTCATTAAAGGGAAGGTGTTCTGTTCCCCTTTATGGGGGCGGGGATTATGATGATAGCGGGAAGGAATCAACTCAATTGCTGCACTGTATTCATTGCACACATGGATAGAGGTGTCTAAGATAAAAGTAAAGCACACCCCCAAATAGTTTTACACACGAAGCTCAAAGCATGGCGGTTTTGGACATGATATGCACACAGATAAACAATCATGCTAAAATGTGGTATAAATAGGCCTCCACAAAGTGGAGTTCACCAGGATCATCCAGTCAGATTGATTCAAAGTTTTTCTATCTAAGGAAAACCAGCTGATTGCATCGACTCATTGACTCTCCAGCAATCCCTCACACTAAGCATGCTTGTAGCTGACGGTGGAGAGGAAAAACTCCCTTTTAACAGGAAGAAACCTCCAGCAGAACCAGGCTCACTGTGGCTCGCCATCTGCTGAGGCCGCTATGGGGTTCAAGCAGGGGAGACAGAAGAAGCAGACATAGAAAGAAGCATAGATACAAAGGTCAACTGTCAACCAGCTCTACAGGTGGCCCCTTCAGGAAACACACAGCCAGGCAGGCGAGCTCCAAACCAGTTCCCATGTCAGAGGATGAAGAGAGCACATCCAGTTAGTCACAGTCAGAGAAACAGGAGGACTACACTGGGAAACAACAGGCCAAGCTACAACATCTAGAAACAAAGGTGTTGATGGCAGCAGCACAGCTGATATTTCGCTCTATCTATCTTTATATATCCCATGCACCTTTTTCTTCCTTAGGCACATTCTTCACCTTTGACTATTTGAGTTGATGTAATGAGTAAATTTATTTTCTGTGATATCAATAAAGTCAATCAATCAATATAGAGGAGAAACGGCTCTACTACGATGTATCACCTACCCGCCTCTCCACCTTGCAGAGAAAGCTAATTTCGGCCGTTTGTATCCAGGATCTCCTTATTTAAGCATGATCCAGATTTCATGATCATAGCTGCGTGTAGAAATGTAGACTGACTGGTAAATTGAGAGCTTTGACTTTTAACTCAGCAGTTGTTCACTACAACAGACCTGTGCTACGTCTGCATGATAACAGTAGTCACACAGATCCACCTATTGATCTCCTGCTCCATTCTGACTCTCCTCCAACCTGAAGGGGAAAAGCCACCGTGTTTTGGTCAAAAACGATGGCCTTTGACCTGGATGAGAATCTGCCCCTCAAAGTCTTTTAAACACATTATACTTTTTTTTTAATCTAATCCTGTGGTGTGATATAGGTAGATTCCCTCCTGCCTCTTGTCATGGTGACTCATCAAATCACAGTACTGATGATGAATTTTCATGGTTGTTACTCAAAATTTATTTAACTAGCTCACACCAGATGGCGTGAAAAACAAAAACCGCAGAGCTTCTAACCTCAGCTGAGATCAATTCAGAATCATGACTTGAATCTAAATTTGTTAGAAAGCTTTTTGAGACAGATCTGTGGTCCATGACAAAATAATGCATTATGATACTCCAGTCCATCAGCAGCTGCCTTACACTAAGCAAACAACTACACACAAGACAAAGTAAGGAGCAAGATCCAATTTTATTGTTTCCTTATGACAAATGACAATATATTTTATCTTAATCACAAAAAGTAATTTTAGTTGAAAAATTGATTTCATTTTAAAATCATGATCTGCTGTAAATTATGTATATATTTAGTTTTTTGTAGAATTATTTTTGACCAAATATAAGGAATTCTAATAACTTGGCCTTGCTCTTAGTCTCGACAGTGGTCTCGGCCTTCGAGGGTCTTGGAAAAGTAGCCTTGGCTCCATTGATCGGGATACATGCCTAGAACACAGGTTTAGTTCATTTGTCACTTTTACTCCAAAAATATTCAAATTATTAAAAAAAACTTTGCACATTGTGGAAATCCAACAGAGCGAGGTACCAATATCTGAAGATATGACATAAGGTTCAGTCCAACAGATGTAAGAAAGTTTTACACAAGTTTTTTATACATAGTAGCACCTTAATCATACTGAATGATTGTTTTGTGGTTTTAAAAGAAGCTTAAGTCAACTGATTAGATTAGAATTCTGCATAGATTTGATGCCTGATCTTTTATGTTGGGCCAAAAGCCATGATATTAATTTTGGACATTGGAGGCCAATATCCATGCTGATATTAACCATCAGCATTGGTGTTGAAGGAAGCAGTTCTGCTCTGCTGTTGAAGTCTCCTCTTCAATGGCTGTAAACCCCCTTTTCTACAAGACACCCCCACAGGAAAATGTGATCTTGCCCCCATGGGTGTTGAGGAGAAAACAATCAACTCAAAGAAACTGTCTCCCGTTTGCTCAGAGACATGCTAAGCTACTGAATACTGGAGAAAACTCAACTTTTCCAAAAGGAGATCAGCAGAGGTTACAGGTCTGGCAATGTTAGGGAGAGTTTCAGCTAAACCGTTTGGGATTTTGATGATTATTGAATTTTTTACCTTTGTGTAAGACAAGCTAACAATATGACCCACTATATAAGCTTTATAAAGCTACAACAAGCTTTATTTTACTAAGGGTTTAAACATTAATATAACGTTAACGTCTATACTTTTCCTCATGTGTTCATCACATTTAAATACCAGCATATGACCGATGAGTCCTTTAAGAAGAGTCACCTGATGTCGTATCGCCACCAGCTCAATCACAGAAGGTTAGAATTACTTAATTAAAGAGTATTTTTTTCCGATTAAGCAAGTCATTTGATAAAATGTTATTTAATCAAATAATGTTTTATTTCCTTTTGAATTTGCATTGTGAATTGGTTTGAATATATTACAATTGCTCTAAATAAGTTAAAAGCCACTTTTTTCACACTTCAAATTCTTCAAGATAACCTTTGGTTCTCTGAAATAAAATCCATGCTGAACTGTGATACGTTCCTTTTATTGATTATGGTTTTCAACCATGTATTTTCTTTTCCTCTTTGTTAACATTTAGTTGAGGTCTCACTAGTTTAATCACAAGTTTTTCACTGAAATATCTTTGATTTGGAGTTAGAAGGTTTTTAATTAAACTCTTGTATTTTTAAATAGAAGTTTTTGGTGAATTTTTGCCATATATATAGATGAGGGTAGGAAGCGTGAATCAACCGGTGCGTCGAGAGCTTTTGCTTTTTGACTCCAGCTCTCCCTTCCACACAACAATGAACCGGTACAGCGCATGAAACTACAGCGAATGCCGCATCAATCCACCTGTCAATCTCCACTAGGGGCAGTACATAAACTCCTCCACTGGGGGGCAGTACATCCTGCCCAACCTGGAGATGGCACTCTACCCACCTTTCCAGCAGCTCAAGACCATGGTCTCGGGTTTGGAGGCACTGATCCTCATTCAGACTGCTTCACACTAAGCCTGCTTGAACGCTCCAGTGAGCACGAGATCCGCGCCCGCTGACGAAGCCAATAGGACCACATCATCTGCAAATAACAGAGACGCAACCCTAAGGCTACCAAGACAGATCCCCTCAACACCTTGTCTGCGGCTAGAAATTCTGTGCATAAAAGTTAAGAACAGAATTGGTGACAAAGTGTAACCTTGGCGGAGTCCAACCCTCACCGGAAATTAGTCCAACTTACTTTTGGCAATGCGGACCAGGCTCTGACACCGGTCGTACAGAGACTTAACAGCCCCTATTAAAGGGCCCAGTACTCCATACTCCTGGAGTACCTCCCACAGGACCCCCGAGGGACACGGTTGAATGCCTCCTCCTGATCCACAAAGCACATGTAGACTGGTTGGGCAAACTCCCATGCACCCTCAGAATCCTGCTGAGGCTATAGCGGGCGATCCAGTGTTCCCGCGGCCAGGGCCGAAAAGCTCACACTGCTCCTCCTGAATCCTGAGATTTGACTTCTATCAGGTGGACTCCTTTCGGAACCCCAAAGCCAGATATGCCCTACATAGTTAGGCGTGGCTTTTGACTGCCTTGCCCTACAGAGTTAGTATTGCTATCTGCTACATAGTTAGCGTGGCTTTGACTGCCCCTACGAGTTAGTATTGCTATCACTGCCCCTACATGTAGTTAGCGTGGCTTTGACTGCCCCCTACAGAGTTAGTATTGCTATCACTGCCCTACATAGTTAGCGTGGCTTTGACCCCCTACAGCGTTAGTATTGCTATGACTGCCCTACAGAGTTAGCATGGCTATCACTGCCTCTACATAGTTAACATGGTTTTGACTGCCTCTACATAGTTAGCGTGGCTGACTGCCCCTACAGAGGTAGTATTGCTATGACTGCGCCTACAGAGTTAGCATGGCTATCACTGCTACATCTAGTTAGTTAGCGTGGCTTTGACTGCCTCTACATAGTTAGCGATGGCTTTGACTGCCCCTACATAGTTAGTATTGCTATGACTGCCCCTACAGAGTTAGCATGGCTATCACTGCCTCTACATAGTTAGCATGGCTATGACTGCCCCTACATAGTTAGCTTGGCTATCACTGCCCCTACAGAGTTAGCATGGCTATCACTGCCTCCTACATAGTTAGCATGGCTATCACTGCCCCTACATAGTTAGCATGGCTATCACTGCCCCTACAGAGTTAGCATGGCTATGACTGCCCCTACAGAGTTAGCATGGCTATCACTGCCTCTACATAGTTAGCGTGGTTTTGACTGCCTCTACATAGTTAAGCATGGCTAGCACTGCCCCTACAGAGTTAGCATGGCTATCCACTGCCCCTACAATTTTTTCCATATATGGGCAGAGTTAAATGTTTGACCTTGGTTAGGGCTCAATTAACACTTCCATTTGTTGTCCAAACATATAGGCAGTTGTGCATGGGTTCACAGACAGGATATGAAAGTGCAAATATTATTTGATTCAATAACATGTATGCCCCCCTACTGGGGTGGGCATTAAATATGTCATAATTTTCATTAATATTTTTGATTCTTCCAGTCTACTCTGCTATTATCTACCTGTGTTTGGATAAAATAAAATGTTTAAGCTATAATCCTCAAACCTTCTTTCGGGTTATTATATAGAACTTTATTAATCATGAAACAAAAATAGTGTGATACTAAAAAAAGACCCCAATGTGAATGATGCCATTAGAACTTTTGAACTAGCAAGGAAAAAAAAACAGGTTGAGACAAATAATACAGAAATGACCATTCAAAACACCACCCACCATTATTTAGGTCTTTTAGTTTATCTGTTGTTACTCCTTAACTCCTCTTGACCCGTCCAGCCTTCAGGCCTCCGTTCTTTAAAGACATTTCTCAAATATTTTAGAATAAACAACAGATGACAATTATGTCATCAAACTGTTTTGAATATTTCGAAAAGAACTCTTCCCAAACCTTTATAAGCGCTCGCAGGCTTTTGCCATCGGATTTGATGCTTGCCTTCCAGTTCTTTCTATGGCCCATTCCACCAAGCTCTTGAAATTCTATGGGGCTGTACCACTTTCCACCTACCTTAATGCACTTTTCACCTGTAAGCATGCAGAGGAAAAGTTAATCCTTATGTGCAAATATTCAGACACCAAAGTAAAAAATTTCCTGATACGAATATCTGAACCAAAAACATATTTTGCAGAACAGTTTATTTAACAGGTCTAACCCTTTGCCAGTTTGGCTTTTTTTAGTATTCCCTTTGCTGTTCCACAGGTCACAGTGAGATCGGGTTGTTTTTTCTTCTGTGGTTTCGAAGCTGGGAACAGAGGAGATCAGTGAGTTGTTATATCAAATAATAAAACCAAACTGTTTTGGCCACACCATAGAATCTGTTGCTATTTAGTACAAATAATTTAGACAGACACCTACACTACTTGTTCATCCCATTTTTTCTGACTGATAGATTCACAGATTTTATTTTAGAACTGTATAAAATTGTCATCAACTTTTTTTCACACCAAGTTGATTTAAATTTGGTAACAACGGCAATCTTTCATGTTCTTTTTAGCTGACCATTTAAGAAGCTTCTATACTGAGTTTTGCAAACATGAAAAGTGTAAAGGTCAATAAAATAAAATTTGTAAAACTTGGAAAGCAATCAATCTAAATAAATTTCGACATTTGGTTGTGTTAAACTTTGTATGTTTTTCTAACAAAAGGTAACACCAATGCTATGCTCCTTCCAGGTAATAAAGAAAAAAGAAACTAGAAAATTAAGTGGTATAAATGAAAGTGAAATAGAAAATTTTAAAGAACTTTTAAGAAGCTTTGATTTTTCACGTGTTTAATAATTGTCATACATGAACCCTCAAGCTCCCAGGCCTCTTGTAGAGGACACAAGCTTGGAGGAAAAAGAGAGACCGGCTGCTGCGGTTGACTTAAGAGTTTTTGTATATATATATATATAAACTATTTTCTCACCCCTCGTGGGGTGGTATGTGTCATCCTCAAGCTCGGGTCCTCTGTCCTTCAGTCCAGCCTTTTCCAGCCACTGGTAGGATTTTTTGATATCAGCCACTTCTTCTATTTGTCTGTGGTATACGCCGTGCAGCGGCTTGTCCCTCCATGATGGTTCTCCTTCATCTTTCTTGTCCTCACTTTCGGTTTTCTCCTGCCTGAGGTATTCACCAAGCCATTTGTCTTTGGGGGCCATCTTTCTGATGTACTCCTGGGTCTTAGTTGTTTCATCCTGGACAGTTGTCTTGACACTCACTAGCCCTCGGCCTCCCTCCCCCTACGCATTGGTATACAGTCTCAGGGTGCTGGATTTGGGGTGAAACCCTCCATGCATTGTGAGGAGCTTTCTCATCTTGATGTAGTAGCCTTTATCTCCTCCAGTTGGTTCATTTGTGCTGCCAGGCGTGCATGAAGTACGGTTAGTTTTTTCAGCCAGTAGGTGTGGATCATGTCAGGGCCTGGTGCTGTCCAGGCATAAAATCTTTTGGACGGAGGCTTGGTTTATGTCCCAAATATATTTTTATGATCTGTTTTGGCGCGGTCCAACATCCTTTGGATTCTAGCTGGTGATTATCATCCTGGCCTAGCTGGTATCGTACAAGAATTAAACTGATTGCATATACCAAATTGGTGACCTGTTTAGGTTTTGTCAGCTGTGGATCAGCTGAGTTAGTTGCTAAGCTATCAGTTGCCGTGACAACCGAAGCACTGCATCCCCAACCAGTTCTCTGTTGTCACATCAGATGTGTTTTTTATTGCTTTTATTAATGGACTAAGTGATATTCAATTAATTTGACTTTCACCAAAGACTACTGTTACACATCTGTTTGCTGTATATCATTTATGCTGCTAATCTGATAGACCTCCCCGCTGTGCTAACGGCTGAGCTAATGAACTGAACATTATAGGACTATACCTCAAGAACTTATTTAAATAATTTTGTTTACTGATTCTTTCATGTAATCTGTGTTTATTCCAGTAGCTTGTAGCATTTGCATAGTTGACGGTTTATTTGAAGGTTTATTATTGTGGTTGTCTGTTATTTAAAAAGCAGTGAGCTATTGTCTCTAAGAGCTGAGCGTACTTCCTTGGAGGAAGACAATTGGCTTTTATAATGCTTTAGTAAGACCTGGTAATTGAGCAAATTTTTGGTCAATCATTGAACTAATCATCATTATTTGATTTTAGCCTTGATTTCAATGACATATTAATCTGCAAAAATGTCTGGTTCTAGCTATTAGTAGATTCATAATCTGCTGGTTAAATTGCACAACAATGACATTAAAGAGAATAACCTAAGTTTAAACATCCGGATAGCAAGTGTAGATTTTTAACCAGCACTGATCACCCAACAAAGCCTGTTGCATTGTCTGATTATTTATTATTTTAGAAACACACAAAATGAGAAAATTAGGCAAAAGAGACTCACGCAAGGTTCCTTCAGTCGGATTTTTGTGAGCTGTAGTCATCGAGGATGATGGACCAGGTTGTAGCGGACTACTGCCACTGGACATTGTCATAGCTGGACCTTCTGTTTTGCCTTTCTTAGTGCTTCCCACTTTGAAAAAATAAAAGTCAAGAATAAAAAAACAAACCCTATACCTAAAATCAGTTAGCTTTGAAAACCAATATTTTTAACCGGCACCTGATGGTGACATGGTGCTATGGTCACGCAGTGCTTTAAGAGTAAGGGAGCTTTTTAAATATTAATATCAGGAGTTCCCAATTGCATTCATGTGGAAAACCTGTTCTTCCATTTTTCCATCAGCCATTTGACATGGATGTTAGCAGTAGTCTACTTGTAAAAAAAATAGAGGGATGGTGGATTTTTATTTATTTATATTTATTTTCATCATCCATAGCAGGGGTGCTCAACCTTTTTTAAACCAAGATCCACTTTTGAAGTTGATGGCATGCTGGGATCTACCAAACCAAACACAAGGGATGGGCAGTATTTGTTTTTTATTTGCACAGGTGGAGAATAAACTGTAAGTACAACAAACGTGGAAATTATCAATTGTGTCAAAAAAATAGGTTGCAAAAACACAACTTGACAATCACTCACTCACTCACTCACTCACTCACTCACTCACTCACTCACTCACTCACTCACTCACTCACTCACTCACTCACTCCACCAAAACTGCAGAAAGAGCAGTCAAGATCTCCAGACAAAGGCTGTGCAGTCAAAAAATCTAAATACACCAATTGATTCCCACACCCCCCCACACACACACAGTCCAGTAGAAATGGAAAAAAAAACAAAAATGTTTGAACTGTAAATTTACAGTCATATGTTTATATCACAGTTTATATATATATATATATATATATATATATATATATAACTACTTTTTAAGGCTGCAAAAGATGAAATTGTTTTACACTTGTGGTAAACAAAATGAGAAATAAAATCTGTCAAAGTCTAAGATGACTTCAAAGCAGGAAGAAGGAGAAGGGAAGTCCACTATTTCAGAATGATAAACTTCACTGGGCGTTGGCATTGGCAGAGAAACTGGCAGATGGATTAAAATTCAACAGGAAAACAGATAAAAACAGGAAAAAACTAAGTATAAACTTTGTGGATGTGAAGATGTAATTTGCATGCAGGTCTTGTGCTCTGTTCAAAAACCTAGGGCCAGCGTCCTTAGCAAGGCCAGTAGATTCGAAGGCCGATTCACGTCATAGCCTGTGGCCGCCCGAGGTCTGAGATTGAGTTCAAGAGTCCTCGTTATCGCGGCCTTAAAATGCATCTTTCTTTTAGCCCGATTTGAAGGGCCGGGTCCGATGTATCCTCGCCAGTATCCTTGGTTTACCCAGGATTCATTCGCGAGACCAAGCAAGCCGTGATCAGAGGAAAAGGTTACTCTGCAGTGGTGAAAATTGGAAATTTAGTTTAATATAATACAGTCTGTGAATAGTTCCGTCTGAGATGAAAGAAAATAGTTGTTTTAATGGTTATTGAGTCAGATATGTGGCGGTAATGTTTGATTTATCTAAAGGTTTTTTAATCTGTTACTGTGTAAATGGGTTTTGGCTGTAATTTAAGGACATATTTTAATATATATCTGCAGGGTGGGGACTATAAATCTGATAGGATTTTTATCTTTTTATTGCTGTTTTGCACAATATGCTTAACTACATATTTGTTGTTGTTGAATATTAGAGATTTTGTATAAAAACATGACAAAATAAATCTGCCTAAGTCATAAGTAATTATTGGCTTTTATATACTATAATAACAATGAAAAAAAAAAAAAAGAATTTAGCACATTTTCCCAAAGTAAGAGTTGTAGTCTGAACTAGATTAGGTTATCTATGTTTGGAGGCACTACAATGATCTATAGTGTAATTATTGGCTATTATATGCTTTTAACAGGGGTGCCCAACCAGTCGATCGCTGTCTTCCAGTCGATTGTGGGCGGAGTTTCAGTTGATGGCGAGAAGTTTTACAATGTAGACCTACCCATTATTTTTCCACGACCATAAAGAGCACCGTACTAAAAGAGCGCACTCTCAGTTATGTGTGCCATTTCTGTATTTAACACACACATAAGGCGCACCGGACTATAGAGTATTTGGCGTTTTTTATATACAGGTACATGTCCTCTACTACCTTTAAATACCTCTACTGCATTATTTAAAAATACAATGGGAGCAAAACTGAGTATGACCTCGCTTTATTCATGTATTACATTACAAAGTATTAATCAAACCTGGCAGCTGTGGCGTGAGACAGACACATCGCAAATGACTCAAAGCGCTGTGGTCACTCCTAAATTAACCCAAAATCCTGAAACCTGCCGACGGAATATGACTACGGCTTTTATTACGGTATCCTGGTGCCTGCAAGTTTAAATTATTTAGATGAAAAACACCTGCCAGCAGCAGCGGTGAACCTGGATGGCTGCCCAGCCTAGAGCTGCTGATGAAAAGGATTTCTACTGTCGATTGCACCGCTGGTATGTGGAAGTCTGGCGCCTCCGACAGGAAATAAGATAATCTGGATGAACTGACTGCAAATATTGAAGTTTTTCAGGAATTGGACTTTCTCACTTAAAAACATATTAAAAAACTACTTTATTCCCACTGATCGCAGCAAATATAGCTGCAAGATTTAGATTATTTAGATATGAAAAAACACCTGCCAGCCACTGTGGTGAAGAGGAGGAGACCTGCCCAGGGCTGCTGTTGAATTAAGTTTTCAGGTACTTAGAAAAATAGGCCGGGGAGCAAAACTGAGTATGATTACATTAAGCATGCATGTATTTATTACAAAAGTATTAATCAAACCCGCTCGGGGAATCATCATCCTCTGTTTCTGAATTAAACAACTCTAGCGCTAAATCAGACATGCCGATTTCCCCTTCTTAAGCTGTGTCAAGTCACTTTCCGTGCAGTAGCGGCTCCTCCAGAAATAATGCGGCTTTTGCAAAGCTTGAACAACAGAGCCAGCAGACACTGTAGTCCAAGCATCTAGGCTACAATCCATCCGCAAGCGGTGGCGTAACTTGCGTGGCGCTGCCTTCCGCTTATCCTGAAACTGTGGTCTCCGTCTGTCATCCATGCGGCTCCCATGCCGCTCGCAGCTTACTTACTTTGAACAGGCGGTTCACACCGATGTCGGCGGTTGAAGTTCCTTTGTCGACCCCCGGGATAACGGCGAGCACAGCGTTCATTGATTCACCTTTTTTCACATCAGCTGTGAGATGGAGCGCATGGCGATGGTGATCGCGTCGGAAAAACACCTGGTCTCCTCACACCAGGCTACACCTCCCTCAGCCGCGCTTTCATCATCTCCTCATCCATCCAGCCTTTTTTCATTTCATATCGCCGTAATATCATGGCGATGTGTCTGTCTCTTGCTGTCAGCTCCCATATCAGCTTCTCTGATTGGTTGATGCTGGCCGTCGTCCAGCAGCAAAACTTCAATTTTCCATCTCGAGCAGCAGCAGCGCGTTGGCGGTGCGTCAGATGCTTCGCGCAAACGCTCCCGGCGTGCTGCACCTGCGGCTCAAAATGCGCTGCGGGACCTTTTGCTGCGCCTATCGCAGCTGGCGTCAACCATTGACTTTGCATGTAAACTCACTGCTTCTGCTGCACCTGCTGGGTCGGTTCACACCGATGTCGGCGGTTGAACAGCGAGCACAGGTTAATTTGTTTTCCCCATGTTTTTCACATCAGCTGTGAGATGGGCACACACGGGTTACAGATTAATGGTGATGGTGATGAGTGGCAAAAAACACCTGGTCTCACTTACATTTCAGCCACTCTTTCATCACATCTCCCTCAACTGAGGTGGTCTCCAAAAGTCGCCCAGTTACAACACACAGAGGCATACCGCACCATAGGGCGCACCGCTACATTTTGAGGGAAAAAAAGAGGCGTTTAAGTGCGCCTTATAGTGTCGTGAAAATACGGTATTTATGGCTATCACAAAAAAAAAGTTTTAAAAACACTAATCAAAGGGTTTTCCAGCGAGAGGCCAATGTGTATTTTCATAATAATGAAATAAAAAGTATGCATGGAACCATTTTTTATGCATGCTGATTGCTGGGCATGGTTTGCCGCGGTTGTAGAGGTATTTACCAGGGACTCTAAAAGCGCGAAGAAGGAATCTGAAGAGATAATGAGTTAATGACATCTATCTATCACAACTGATGGGGCTCCATCTATGGTTGGGCGCACTGCTGGATTCTTTGCTCTGTTCAAGCTGTCTGAAACTTTCATGGATTATTTGAGCTTCCGCTCCATCATTCATCAACAGCAGCTGTGCGGCAATATTTTAAATATGAAGCATGTCATGGACGTTGCGATGAAGATCGCTTGCTCTGCTCGGGCCGAGAGTTTTCAGAGGCGTTTATTCCGTGCCCGGCTCGAGGAGGCAGGTGCAGACCACACTGATCTGCTGCTGCACACTGACGTCAGGCGGCTGAGCCTTGGCGGATTCTTCGAAAGATTTTTGGAACTTTTGAAATTAAAGAGTTTCTGAAACAAGTCAACAACCCATTCTGTTGTATGTTACATCTTCACATCCACATAGTTTATACTTAGTATTTTCCTATTTTATCTGTTTTATCTGTTTTCCTGTTGAATTTTAATCCATCTGCCAGTTTCTCTGCCAATGCCAATGCCCAGATGAAGTTTATCATTCTGAAATAGTGGACTTCCGTTCTCCTTCTTCCTGCTTTGAAGTCATCTTAGACTTAGACAGATTTTATTTGTCATTTGTTTACACAAGTGTAAAACAAAAGAAATTTAGTTTGGAACAGCTC
>JAGKQL010000869.1:20559-30881 GCA_018398635.1 Cyprinodon brontotheroides
AAAGAACACGAGAAATACCAAGGGCTGAAAGAGGAGCTAGAAAAGATGTGGAAAGTAAGAGCAGCAGTGGTGCCAGTGGTAATTGGAGCACTAGGGGGCTGTGACCCCCAAACTGGGAGAGTGGCTACAGCAGATTCCAGGTAAAACATCAGAGGTCTCTGTCCAGAAGAGCGCAGTCCTAGGAACAGCTAAGATACTGCGCGCAGAACCCTCAAACTCCCAGGCCTCTGGTAGAGGACCCGAGCTTGAGGATGACACATACCACCCCACGAGGGGTGAGAAAACAGTTTTTTAAACTGTGATATAAACATATGACTGTAAAAATTTACAGTTCTAAATATTTTTGTTTTTTTTCCTGTGTGTGACTGTGTGTGTGTGTGTGGGTGTGTGTGTATCAGTTGGTGTATTTAGATTTTTTGACTGCACAGTCTTTGGAGATCTTGACTGCTCTTTCTATAGTTTTGTGAGTGAGTGAGTGAGTGAGGAGTGAGTGAGTGCGAGTGAAAGTGAAAGTGAGTGAGTGAGCGAGTGATATGGTGTGAAGTTCTTATGCGATTGTTAATTTCTGTTTTTGCAACCTATTTTTGACACAATTGATCATTTCCACGTTTGTTGGACTTACTGTTTATTCTCCACCCGTGCAAATAAAAAAATGTAAATACCGCCCATCATCCCTGTGTGTTTGGCTTGGTAGATCTCGGCATGCTATCAACTTCAAAAGTTCAAAAGTAGATCTTGGTTTAAAAAAGGTTGGGCACCATGCTGGCTTATAATAGCCAATGTTTGAGCTAAATCTCCAAAAAATATGCGTTTGGCCTATGCCTGTCTTCTCAAAGCAAGGAGTTGTAGTATGATCCAGATGAGGTCATCTATGTATCCTACAAGTTTGGAGGCAGTACAGTGATCAATAGTGAAGCGCATTGTTCTCATGTTATACTTTATTCTAAGAATAAAATAGCAACCTATTCTCATTATGAGTGCGCAGGAAATCGTACGAAAAATGAAAAGTTATGCAACCCGTAAGTTTTGGAGGTTTTTTTCGTCGTATGGCAAGTACATTTGACGCACCGTAATTTAATATAGAATATAAATTACATACTTAGCCCTAACTCTAAGATATAAAACAGCAAGCAACGCAGTTAGAGACATGAATAAGTGATGATTGCGTGTTTTTCCCACTTACGTCCGCCCCGCGACATGCTGATTAGCTTTTTCGCCCTGCCAGCACAGCGCGTAATTGGATGAGTGTTTTTGAGGAGAAACGCTCCAAAACGTATTTAAAATAGTGCGTGTGTGCATAACTTTTATTACCAAACTGATAATGAGAGAAGGAGTGTTGAAAATAGAGGGTGCCATTTCTACTTTTAGGCTTTGAAAATCGTTATAAAAGTATGATTTTCGAAACTAAATATGTGATAATAACTGACACCTCCTTGAAAAACGCTTTTGAATATTTCCTACTGATTATTTTGCAAGGTAAACGTGGCAGTGATGAGAGCATATATTTGTGAGCAGTGAGCCGCCCCATAGTAGGATCCAAATGTAATTCAGTCCCAGTGCGGGATAAGTAGATTTTGTGAAACTACGTAAGTTGTGGCTCACTGTCTACCTTTGCTGTGTTTGCTGGGAAGTGTGCCTGTTTTGTAGAATAAACTCCTCCGCAGATGAGTTCGGACCTTTAAATGTATTGCCACTCTTACTGCAGTCTCAGCCGCATGCTGTCTGCATAATCTGGTGTTGGGATCTGCAGCTGTACTTCCACCTCTCTCCAGCAGAGTGCGCCATGGGATCCTCCTGAGCTGAGCCTCCAACACACCCAATGTGGGTACATCTCATCATCAGAGAGGATGCTCCACCTCATATAAACCCGCCTCCTCTCAGACCCTGGGCCCCTCAACGCACCACAGTGCAAGTTGGATCTAGTTTCGGTTAGCAACCCCGGAGCTCAAGGCAAAACCCTCTCGAGAATCTTTGCTATCTCTAGTAGAGATAAGCAAGATCTCCTAAGTCTTCCTTTGTTTTTGCCCCCTGGCCAGGAATCCTGTCTCTTCGCGGAAGCTCTGGATGAGCTTTAACCTGCCAAGCCTGCCTCGCCGGAGCCAAACCTGGAAATTCTTTCTCTGATTCCCTTTGCAGCTCTTTAAGAGCTGTCAAACCCAAATCACCAAGGTCTGCCCCTCAAAGTCAGAAGGGCGTAAGACGCTGAAACAGTGCTATCGGACTCTGCTGAACAAACAAAGCCCTTGGACCCAACAGTTACCTCTCAAAGAGAGAAAACCCGGACTCCTTCAAGGTATTATCTCAGCAAACTCTAAGACTCATATAACTCCATCAAGTTCCTGTGCTAACTGAACTGTCATCCCTGCAGATTCCAGTGAACCTGTGTTCCCCAGGCCCTGAACCAGTTCCAGTGCAATATTCATGTGCTTGTGTTAACGGGTTAAACCCTTGAAACAACTTTTCACTCAGCCTCTGTGTGTGTTCTGCATATTGGGTTTACTCTGTAAACCAATCATGACAGTCTGCAGCAGAGGGAAGAGAGAGGAGAGATTGCTTGAGTTATAATCCCCCCCAAATAAAATTTAATGGTCATTATTGTATAAATATTCTTGCTTTCCAGCTCATGCAGCTATTTTCATTGTACAGATCAGTTATCATCAAATCCATTGCGGTAGTTGGCTTACATCTGATGACGTAGAGCTAGTTAGTGATTTGAATTACAAATATGATTTTTTTCCCCCCTCCTGCTCTTAGGCAAAACAGTCACAAAGAGAGAGACTTTAGCTGAAAAACCAAAACTGAAGGGGGTTAATGTTTCTCCAGTCACAGCGCTAATGGGGCATTTACATCTGAAAAGAGATTCATGAGTTGATAACTACTGCGGGGGGACTGCAGGCTGAGGAAAATTCTCATATCTGTGGAATTTCTAGTGTTAAGAAGGGGGGTCATGCATAAGCACTTTGCGTCGCCTCCATCTCGATGGCCTCTTTTACCGCGGCTCAGACTACTGCCTATGACTACCGCTTACTGTATTCCTTCTCAGCCGTGTTTTAATTGATTAATTTCACCTTAACTTGATTTCAACCATGGTAAACCGTTGCTGTATTGTGGGCTGTAACAGCTCAACGCATGATCGCCATGGAAACATAGAAAAATGGGTTAACTTTTCCACCGCTTTCCTGCCTGGAGCGCAGAACCATGTAGCATCCTGCCGCCAGAGATAAAGAGTCGCCGGGTAGCTTGCATCGAGCTGTAAGATGACCAACATAACTTTCCACAGTATTCCAATGTCGTTGAGAGTGTGTTCTGCATATTTATTCTGGTAAGTTAAAAGATGCACGGTTTTATTTTATAGCCTATATTGCTTCTTTCCTTCAAAGTTGGGATCTTTTACGGAAAAATAATAAAAACGGCAGCGGAAAAGGCTCAAATACGTGACGAACCCGGAGGGTTGGCAGTTAACGCTACTAAACTACACCTTTGAAACACATAGCAGCTAAGTTAAAAGTACATTACATGCGTGAGTGGTTGTTAGCATTAGCGGTTAGCATTTGCTAAACTAGCAGGTTCCAGAGCCCGCCTGATCACAGCTTACCCGTACGGATTACTCTGTTCCCACTGTTTTGCTGGCTTTTATGATCTGCAGCTCCTGAACCCATCCATTCATGAACTGCATATGAGACTCCAAGGACTAATGCTGATTTTGTCAACATACCGGTCCCTGGCTTCTCTTTTTAATGTGTCCCAGTAAATTCAAGATCTTTTTCGGGATTTTAACATTTTTTTCTCTACTTCTACGTCTCTTCTTTCAACAACAACGCTGTATCAGAGCTATGTTTTGCTTTCGTAGCCGCCAATGTGGCCGCCACGCCCCACAATGCAACGCGCAGATCCCAAGCCCTATTGGATAATGGTTACTAGGCAAGACAACTTGAAACCAACTAAATTACAATGTCAGATTGATGTTAAAAACTCAATATTTAACCGATTTTAGCTTTTGATGTTGTATCAAGGTCGACTTTTGGTTCTCCAACGTTTGAACCCATATCTATCCAAGAATCATTGTTAATACAACATACTGCTAATGCTGGGGAAGTTCCACTAATGTGACAGGTTCCAGCACAAGGCATAGATATCTGTCCTGAAAAAGAAATACTTTTATAGAATTTACAGATTTTCAGACGAAAAAACTTGTTAAAAATATGTCTCACTCTGATGAAGTTTGTCGATCAGCTCTTTCAGTTTGGGGTATTTCTCTAAGATGAAGTCCTGCTCGACACATTCCCAAAAATCCTGGATGGACTTCTCCTTCTCAATCTGTTCTAGAAAAGCATAAACATGGCGCCCTTCTACTTTGTTCCATTCCTGCATTTATAAATGACAAAAAAAAGACAAAGACAAAAAAAGTTACAATGTAAATTTAATAAATTTTTATTCATAAGCAGACCAATTTGATACTTTTCTAAAATCTTCAACTAAATTGTTTTAAGGGACAAAATCCACAGATTTTGTCCCTTAAATCATTTTTCAAAGTTTGTTCAATTACACTAATTTCCATTTCAATCTTTTACTGAGTAAAATACCAACAAATGTTGGTAATATCAATCGATACTTTCATGCAAAGACACCTAGTGTAAGAAGGACAAAAAATTATGAAACAAAAAATATAATTGATTATAAAAACATACTCATACATATAAATAAATACACATAATTTATAAATGCATAATTAAATGCAGACATAAATGAATAATACAGCAGAACCTGTGCTATTCCTCCACTGTCCTCATTGTCAATTCTGCATGTTTTGCATTGTGGTTTAACCTGTATGAGAGTATCTGATGGGGGTTGACCAAAGGCCATTTTTTGGAGATAGACTGCCCAGTTTGGAGGGTGTTAGGATGAAGACTGCCCTGACCAGGTGGTGGTTGGATGGCAGCTTTGCTCCTCTCTTCATCTAGTGTACAACACTTAAAACCGCAGGTCAAATATATACTTGTTAACTCTCCCAATTTACATGGGAGACTCCAGATTTTTGATGTTATCCCACACTGAGCTCCTGAGCAGTAATTAATTTAGCTTACTTCCTGACTTTTCAGTGAAGGAAAAAGTAACTTGTGGGGGACATATGCATGAGCACGAGTGGGGTTGTGCATGGGACATGTGCCCTGCACTTTCCCTATCTGCCCAGTGCACTTTTATGAGCCATTATAACAGTTAAACAGTATCTTCTTTTTCCAAGCTATCTTTGAATGAACCATCAGCATTCACATGCTCACCCAGAATTTTGACACGAGACGTTGTGTTGAGCAGTGCTTTACGTCGTGAGCATCAGAAAGTTTAGCAATCCAGTAAGCAAGAAGCAAACATGGATTACGGTGGCTGGTTGAGCTTGGGGAAAAACTTTTTGTTGACCGTCATGTATGCATTGTCCGATGTATCTATGCCCATATCCAACCTATTAATGTAAGTACTGTTTTGTATTAAGAACATGAGAAGGGAAAATAAAAGGACATCATTGTGTGTAATGGTTCAGAGTGACGCATCATCAGTAACCGATACAGGGTGTCTTAGACGGCCGCAGCGTTTGGATAGAAAATTCTAGTTGAAACGCTGCAATACACAGCACACACATTCTAACTCCTGCCCTCTGGCAGCATCACCAAGCACCACAACTGCTTCTTTCCCACAGCTGTTAAGCTTCTGAATGTGGACCGCCTTATCTTGACCTGTTTTAGGCCCCAGAGCAGCATGTTTCTTTAAATAAACACTCTGACCTGTCTGCTTGAATCCTGGATCCTACATTCTGAGCCTTCTGACATTATAGCTGTATAAAAAATGCAAATCCTTTATCCGTCTTATCTGTCATTATTTATCCTGCAACCTTCTGCCTGCATCTAACCCAGGGTTATGTGTGTTGAGGCGGGTTGGGTCAGAGAGGGTGAGAGAGGTATAATTAAATACCATCAACTTTGTTGTTATTGTTACTGTGATGTCAGCTGAGTTTTTATATTAGCTCAATGCAGCTAACTCTCCACCAGAAATTAATCCTGCTGCCTTCTGACCACTCTAATTTGTTCCATCAGCCCTTTTGAAAACAGTCCACATATTCAGGTTGCACAAGCTATGGCGATCGCAACCACCTCAACAACCCGCCCCCTCAATAGTTGGCAACCATGTTGCCTTTGCTTTTTTCTGTTTTGGTTGAATTGTGTGAATGACAGATGAAATATATGAATGATATAAAGTTGGCCATTCCAGAGTGAAAAACAAGCCTAATAAACTAAACACTTTCCAGTCCTTGGCGTGTACAGGTGTCTCTCTGGGCGGTCATTGCCACCATGACTGGGTGGGTCATGCTTGAACATCAACCAAAGGTGTTGGGTAGTCGAAAATAAACCAACACAACATTATAGAAATGACAACCCAACAGCTTATGTTGGGTTGTGGAGAGTGGATCTTCATCCATCATCTGCATGGGTAACAGTATCAGAGCCAATGACTTAAAAAAGCTCAACAAGCTAATTAAGAAGATCTTTTCTCTTCTTGGAACTTCTCTAGAACCTCTGGAGATTATTTTACAAAGAAGAATTCTTCATAAAGTGAAGAACATTATGGAGAATAGTGAGCATCCTCTTCAGATCGTTTTTAAACAACAAAAGGGTGTCTAAGAGGCTTCTCCAGATCCTGTGGCTTCTGATGCCATAAGGAAGTTAATTTTAAAAGCTTTTGTTTTTAAGAGCTCCATTTGTCTTTTTATTTCAAGTTTTTTATTAGCTATGAGAGTAAAGAAGGACTGAGATTTATTTTTTGAGTAACTCATGACGGTGAAAATTTAATAAGTTTAGAATAAGATGGCGTTCATTTACCCAGGAGCTGGGTACCACCTTCCTCCAGCAGAGTCCGCCGTGGATCCTCAGAGGGAGCCTCCTGGCTGCAGAAGCCCATTCCATCATCAGAGGATCCACAGTATTTAAGTCTTCAGACCTTGCCTCAACGCCGCAGTGTTGATCCAGTTGGTTAGCACCTAAGCCTAGTATCTCTGAGAACCTTTGATGACTTTTGAATCCAGACTGGATTCTAACCTCAGACGTGACTTACGGTTTTTCGTCAAGCTAGGCAATATGTGATGCAAATGGAATCTGCAAGAGCAATTAAGAAGAAAGATATGTGTTTTCTGACTTATGGTTTGTCCACTAGCAGGCCAAAGTGGTGTGTTTATTATTTTCGCTTCTTAAATTGTATATTTTGTATAAGTTGCAGCAAGTAAACTAATATTGTGTTTATGCTCTTTATGTGTCATCAGTTCTATGGTGTACATGTGGTGTAAAGCAAGCTAAAAGACCAAAGAAAACATCAGTTAAAGGAACTCTGGTGTCTTTCTTGAGTGGATAACCCGGTATAAAATAACTTATGAGTTACTGCAAAATGTAATTTAATTGAATTATAATACCATTACCAATAGAGATAACCTAGCAAATTGAGTTCTCAGAATTCTCAGAACCCAATTCAATAAAAATAACCAAATTGAATCATCCAACTTACTCAACATAGTTGGATTAAACACACAAAGAAAGCATTTCTAAGAGATATATCTCTATATAGATATGTACCTTAGGATCCCACTTGATCAATTCATTGTCTGTTAGTGCTCCCAGAAAGAGGCCGGGATCTTCTATGCTACTTATCAAAGCCTTGTTTTTCTTAAGAAAACGTAGGAGCTGCTCGTTCCCCAGGGAGTTCAGCCGGCTCATCTCTGGTTTCTGTCAGGGTTCACCTATAAGATCTGTAGAAGTAAAATATTGCTAGTTAAAATGTGTCCTATAGGCATATAGTCATAAAGCTGTTAAACTTGATAAACAATACAAAGTTTCACAAAAGCCAAAAAAGATAAATGACCTGGGAAGTAACTTCTCAGTAAGCATAAACAATGTTGCGTATAAAAAAAAAAAAATCCAATTTGGGTAGCTTCCCAACCCAATGCTGGTTAAATATTAGACAGAACACACACAGGGCTAAATAACCAAGCAATCTAGGTTGGTTTCCTTAATACAACAATGGGGTGGGTCATACAATCCAACTAGAGTTTTATAAAACACAATCGATGGCTCACTTTGACTACACTGCTGGGTTGTTTAAACTCAGCAAGTTGGATTGTTAATGTATTATTTCACATATTATCATTTATTTATTTCGTAACTAGTATATCATATTACATTATCATAACTATTTAATATTAACTATTACTTATTTATATTGCAGTTCTAATGATCCATCCTTTTCTTCATGAAATATATTCTCACAACAACAATGTCACAATAAATATTCATCAAAATACAAAATATACAGAATATAAAAAATATATATATACAACTGTCATGGTTTGGTTCTTTTTAGGTTTTCTATGTGAGTTTTCATTGGCTTTATCTGCCTCTTCTCAGAGGGCAGCAGGGAGAAAAGTCCATGCTGGGGGGGTGAGGGGTCATAGATGACGTCACGGGCTCGGGACACACAGGGCTGGGATGAAATGTATAGGGCCAAAATTGTTGCTTTATTATTTGCAGATGTGTGTGGAGAGTTGTGTATCTGTATCTTGATTTGTGTGTGTGCAGGGGGATTTGAAAATGTGTAAATGAAACGGTAAATGTGTGAGGAGATTTGTGTGTCTGGACAACAAAAAACAATCTGCAAATGTGTAAAACTACCTGTGTGTGGTATAATCCGATTGTGCAAATGTGTAAAAAAATCCACAAATCTCTATTCAGATTTACAAATGTGTACTGAGATTTGCAAATGTGTAGATCAATCTGTAAGCACACAGAGACACACTTATGTCTACAAGTAGGCGCTTCCATTCAAGACCCAGAAATATAAGACGAAATCATTGGTTACATGTCCAGCGGTTTCTTCTCGGTTGGCTCTCTTTAAAACAGCTGATTTTTGCTACCACTTCTGCTGTGTAGAGATTCCGCAAATGCGTAGAGAGGATTTTGTTCAGTAGCTGCAAATATCTAGATTTCTTGCTGCCTGAGCGGAGGCTCACAGCACTTGCCTCTTCTTGTTCACGGGAGTTCAAACACAACTTGCTGCACCTACACCCACATACCACTAGTTGGCGGTATACAAGTCACACAACTTTCACTTCAACACAACACATAAAGCTCATCAGTCCAATAACTCAACTATATATATACTGCGTAAATTCTCTAATATTGGCCTGTGTTCATTTGTGCTTGGGCGGGTCTCTAATAATGGCGGTCTAAGCTGTCAGAGCGTATTAGAGACCCGGCGGCTATTGGAATACAGGCCAGGGCTATAAGCGTTTTTTTCTGGGCATACCTCAACGCGCTGTTTGTGCTAGTAACATACAAGTACCCACTGGCCCTCAGCTGCTGAGCGACAGGCCCTGACTTTCTGCCCGTCTGCGCGGGGAAGAGAACAGACATGCAGCAGAACTTGAGGAGCAGCGGTGCTGAGGAGGGAATAAAGTGAGAGAGGCAAGGGAGGAGATGTAGAGGGGAAAGGTACTTTTACACTTCAAGCCAAAAGCGAGACTTGGTAACTGTACTCTTTCAATAAATGAACCTAGTGTTTTGTAGGTTCAAAACAGACCACAAAATCTCATTTTTTATTCATTCCACTGATAGTCTGTTTTAATCAAAATAGAGCAATAGAGGCCTGTCTATAATACTGGCTTCTATCCAATAAAAGCCTGGACCGCGATGCACTTGAGGGAAATAAAGGCCCGGACCTATATTAGAGAATTTTACGGTAGATCACTTAGCCTAACAAGGCCAGATCTCTGCCATAGAGAAAAGGCATTATCAATGCTAGGAGGGAGGAAGAGATGGTTGTTATGTATGGGGCTGTAATTGGACAGTCCTATGAGTCCAAAAGTACGTCTGAATTGGAGCCAAATTTTAAGGGTGGAGACGACAATTGGGTTACATGTATGTTGGGATGGTCGAAAGGGCAATATTTGTGTAAGTAGAGCTAGAAGTGACGTAGAACAGGATTTAGGTTCTAGTTTACACCAGATTAATTCAGGTTCGCGGATCCAGAGAGTCATTTATTTTATGTTGGCTGCCCAATAGTAGAGTGTTAGATCAGGGAGTGACTAACCACCAACCGACTTATGCCTTTGTAAAAGCTCTCTCCTTATTCTGGCTCTCTCCTTATTCTTAAAAGATCGGCAAGCATTGGAAAAGATAGAGAAAACGTGGAAGCACGTTCATTTTGATGCAGTTTACCCTTCCCGCTATAGTTATGTGCAAATTACACCATCTTTCCAGATCTGATTTAAGCTTTTCAATTAGGGGTTG
>JAGKQL010000872.1:0-24639 GCA_018398635.1 Cyprinodon brontotheroides
GGCAGTTCAGCTGGATCTAGAAACCATCTCCTGTTCAATCTGTCTGGATCTACTGAAGGATCCAGTCACTATTCCCTGTGGACACAGCTACTGCATGAGCTGCATTAAAACACACTGGGATGAAGAGAATCAAAAAGGAATCCACAGCTGCCCTCAGTGCAAGACAACATGTACACCAAGACCTGACCTGGAGAAGAACACCATGCTAGCAGCTTTAGTGGAGCAGCTGAAGAAGACTGGACTCCAAGCTGCTCCTGCTGATACCTTCTATTCTGGACCTGAAGATGTGTTCTGTGATTTCTGCACTGGAGGAAAACTGAAAGCCATCAAGTCCTGTTTAGTCTGTCTGGCCTCTTATTGTGAGAAACACCTTCAGCCTCATTATCATGTGGCTCCACTGAAGAAACACAAGCTGGTGAAACCTTCAAAGAACCTCCAGGAGAACATCTGCTCTCTTCATGATGAGGTGATGAAGATGTTCTGTCGTACTGATCAGAAGTGTATCTGTTATCTCTGCTCTGTGGATGAACATAAAGGCCATGACACAGTGTCAGCTGCAGCAGAAAGGACTGAGAGGCAGAGAGAGCTGGAGGAGAGACGAGGAAAAATCCAGCAGAGAATCCAGGACAGAGAGAAAGATGTGAAGCTGCTTCAACAGGAGGTGGAGGCCATCAATCACTCTGCTGATAAAACAGTGGAGGACAGTGAGAAGATCTTCACTGAGCTGATCCGTCTCATCCAGAAAAGAAGCTCTGATGTGAAGCAGCAGATCAGATCCCAGCAGGAAACTGAAGTGAGTCGAGTCAAAGAGCTTCAGGAGAAGCTGGAGCAGGAGATCACTGAGCTGAAGAAGAAAGAAGCTGAGCTGAAGCAGCTCTTAAACACAGAGGATCACAACCAGTTTCTCCACAGCTACCCCTCACTGTCAGCACTCAGTGAGTCTACACACTCATCCAGCATCAATATCCGTCCTCTGAGACACTTTGAGGATGTGACAGCAGCTGTGTCAGAGCTCAGAGATAAACTGCAGGACATTCTGAGAGACACATGGACAAACATCTCACTGATAATCACTGAGGAGGAGGTTCTACTGTCAGAACCAGAACCACAGAATAGAGTTGGATTCTTAAAATATGCACGTGAAATCACATTTGATCCAAACACAGCACACACAGGGATGTTACTATCAGAGGGGAACAGGAAGGTTACAGTGACTGATGGACATCAGTGTTATTCTAATCACTCAGAGAGATTCACTGATTTGTATCAGGTTCTCAGTAGACAGAGTCTGACTGGACGCTGTTACTGGGAGATGATAGGGTCTACTGTAGCGCTCGCATACAAGGATATCAGCAGAACAGGTAGTGGGAATGAAAGTAAGTTTGGATATAATGACAAATCTTGGACATTCAAATATATTGATTATAATTTTAAATTTGGTCACAACAACATCTGGGGCCCCATGTCAAACGTTATAACTCCACCAGAATAGGAATATTCCTGGATCACTCAGCAGGTATTCTGTCCTTCTACTACGTCTCTGAAACCATGACTCTCTTTCAGAGTCCAGACCACATTCACTCAGCCGCTGCATGTTGGTGTTTATTGCTCTGGAGAGTTCTGTAAACTCAAATAGATTTTTCTTTCTTTGATGATCTAGGTTCATGGCTCTAGTGTCTCGCTGCTCTGTTATTCTTTTTTTTTTTTTTTTTATTTAAATGTAGAACTTTGTGTCTGTGTTATAGGAGTCATAAAGGATATCACTGCTGAGGTTTTCTTTTGTTCTACTGACTCAGTGATATTTATCCATATGATAATTTTCTCTGGGCTCTAATTGTTCTGCTTTAATATTTGTATTTATGTATGTGGATGTTCTAGTTTTTGCTCTACTGCTCTGCAGAACAAATGTTCTTCTTTATATCAGCTGAGAATGAAATGAACTGAACTTGCTTCTGTTATCCTGAGGACAAATTAAAACTATTATTAACTGAGAACTGATTTCATTTTATTTTAATTCCTTTAGATTTGAAAACAAAAGTTTTTTCCATCTCTGGTTTTGTATAATAAAATGACTGAACTAGTTACATTTGTAAAGTTTCTTTTCAATTATTCCTAAAACTTTTACATTTTATCATCCAATATGGTAAAGATCAGATGTTTGGCTTCATCTTGATTCATCAATAACACTCTGGTTCCACCTCTACTACAGAGAGAGACAAAACCTTTATTACAGAACTGATCCGTTTATCTAATAATGCAAAGAAGAAAACGACTAATAATTTGGATCCTGAAATGTTGCTTCATGGTACCTTTTTAGATTTAGGTGATTTATGATGGTAATATCATAGACTAGATTTTCCTTGAGGTCTGATTCACCAAACCAAGATTCAGGATTATGCTGGGATTTCCCAGATAACTTTCAGTCAAAAATCATGTGACTGAAATAAATTTAAACATTTGAATTTTTTTATATTAGAATTTTAATTCATTTCAGTCACGATTTTGATGCATGCAGCTTTAGCTTGAAGGCAGAGAGAAACATAAGTTTCTATAGTGATTTATTCTGTGCGGCTAGCTGGCTCCAGTTATCTGTTCAATGGTCATAATGTTCAGAAACAATTATGTCAGTGATTGTTTTATCTCTGGGTATTTAAGTATTTTTATCAGCCTACATAAAAACAAAGGAAACATATCAGCACTCAGTTAAGTACTCTTAACATTATTATGGAAGCCTTTACCATTATTAACTCTATAGGTATCAATGTGGAAATTGCCCCAGTTCAACTGATTTAACAGACTTGTTTAAAGTTTGACAGAAAGTCTTTAATAGATGTTGCTGTGTGGAGTGGATTAAAGGAATTGCTGACAAACATTTCCCAGTGTACCACCAGGGGGCGTGGTGGTACACATACACCTCAGTTTGAAAATGACTGAATAAAAATAAACTGTTCACATGCTCATCCAAAGCTATCTCCACACTGTAACACATATTTTTCATCCAGAACAAAGTTGGGCTCCAAGGCCATATTAGAAATCTCCCCTGTATCTATGCTGCCAGCACCATAGCGCCCCCTAGCAGACTGGCATGATGAAACATACACATACAACTAAAGAGCAACACGTGTTTAAACTCCAACTCATTTATTATAAAACTTGAAACTTTTTGAACATTGAAATGAGATACATATTTTTATACTTTGGCTACCATATAAAGTCTGACATAAATACATTTATGCAATAAAGTGAAACAACTTGAACAAAATCAAAATTCAAATGAACCATTGAAATTTTATTCAATCTAAACAAGCAGCAGTATTTTCCTATAAACCTTAATCTATCATCAAAGCTTTGCTTCAAAATCTTGTTTAAGGAGGATGTTGAAGCTAACTGTGATCTCAACATCAACAATCTCTTAAAGGGTGACATTCAATTCTTGGCTTGCATAAGTAAGCGACGGTCAGGCTAACTAAAACTGGCTGCCGATGAGCGAAGAAAATTTTAATATTTTTAATTAAAACTCTGACTTTTGTTTTTAAGAAATGTTGTGAATATTTTTGCCATTTTTTCCCCCTAAAACTTTGATTCAATCATTATTTTATCAGTAAAATTCTTTCTATCAATAGTTAATTTAGCGGAGAGAGCTCCTGCTTAGGACCTATATATGAATTCCCACAATCCTTTCCATTACAGGACATCTAGATACAGCCCACCAAAAGGAAATTAATAAAGATCTTTTGAAATGCCAGGTTCTAGTTTTTTTACTCTGCTTACGCTTTGCTCTGTTCAGCCCACTGTGCTGTCAGTGTGCACAGTGAGCGGACGTAAACAGCTCGGCCACATGGAGGGTAGGGCTTTAATCTCACTGCACCATGAATCGATAATGGAATTCGTTTCCAACACTTAACCGATTTCTATTCCTTTTATGAATTCGATGTTGCAGCCCTACCTCACATGAAAATGGCCTCTCCCCAGTGTGGGTTCTTTGGTGTACGTCTAAATGATCGCGTCTGATGAAACCTTTCCCACATATTTCGCAGGAGAAGGGCCTCTCGCCTGTGTGGATTTTCCTGTGAACGTTTAAGCTAGCAATTTGAGTGAAGCTTTTTCCACACGTTTCACAGGAAAAAGGCTTCTCACCTGTGTGGATTCTCTGGTGTGCGTATAAGTGATGGCGTCTAACAAAACTTGCTCCACACGTCTCACAAGAAAACCGTCTCTCACACGTGTGGGTTCTGTAATGCTGTTCTAATCTATGCTTATTTTTAAAGGATCTTCCACAAACATCATCTTTAAAAGACATTTTCTCTGTGTCAACATGAGGCTGCCTCTCAGACGCAGCGGAGCTACTTCCCTCCTGAGCTGTGATCTCAACTACAGGGGAGATGTTAAAGGAAAGCTGTCCAGTTATTGGGTCTCCTTCACACAGATTACTGCCCTGAAGAGTGGAAGTCTCCATCAGAGCAATGGACTGTTTCTGGGTAAGCTGTCCTTTCTCCTGACTGCTGCCAAGGTCCTTGTGGTTGAGTCTAGTTGGTCGTCTGAGCATTGAAGAATCTAGTTGTTCCTGTTCCTCTTTTTCCAACAAAGACCATGGATCCTCATTTTCTTCTTTAATCAGTAGAGGTTCTGGATCCTCCTCTTCTACTTTAATCCACGGAGGCCCAGGTTCCTCCTGTTCTTCAAACAGTGGGAAATCTGCTTCCATCTGTTTTTCTTCATTCCACTGAGGTTCTGTCTCCTCCTGGTGATGACTGGATGCCCTCTTCTGGCTACAGAGCCGTTGGATGTCTAAAGCTTCCTCCTCATTGGAGACACATGGCTTTTGGAGTTCTGTGGGGACAAAAAAGAAAGAGACATCGACGTCTTTTAACCCAGTGAGCCAGAATGATAAGATATAGCACTCAGGTTTAGGTCTACACATTAAAGCAGTGCTAAGTATTTCTTTTTTAACCTTAATAATTTTTTTTTATTTTAAGGTTTATGACATGTCTGAGCTAGCAAAAAAAAAGGCATAGAACACCTTTGCCAGTAGGGAAAATGAAAAGGTGAATGCGCTTGAGATGGGACTCGAAAAATGTAAATCTGGGCAAAGCGTTTGCTTCGTGGCGAGACCTCAAAGAAAAACAGGCAAATACTGATGCAGACCTGTTATTAGACTTCCATGTCTGCTTTATAGGGAAAGGGGATATATTTTTTGAACGCTACTATAAAACATGGATTGGCTGGATCACCAGCCTTTGGAGCTAATAAAAAATGGTTTACTCGAGAGGCAGACGTACTTGTACAAGAGTAAGAATTTGCATGGCAAGGCAAGGCAACGCAAGGCAAATTTATTTGTATAGCACAATTCAGTACAAAGACAATGCAAAAGTGCTTTACATGATTAAAATATAGGAAAAATAAAACAGAGATCAAAGCATGTAGGAAAAAAAATAAATAAAATAAAAATGCAGAAACAAAAAACAAGATTAAAACAGTTGGTCTAAAAAGAAAATAATAAAAGTTGAACTAATTATGTTTCAGTTGAACTGTTTAACTAGAACAGTCGAGGCAATCCTAAACAAATGTGTTTTTAGTCTTGATTTAAAGGAACTCAGGCTTTCCCGCACTTTTACAGTTTGCTGGAAGTTTGTTTCAGATAAGTGGAGCATAGGAACTAAATGCTGCTTCTCCATGTTTAGGTCTGGTTCTAGGTGTGGGGCTGCAAACAACGAATCGATAAAAATGATAAGCATAAAATCGACTTTAAAAAAAAGCGTTGGCAAAGCGTAATTTAATCATCGATTAGTTGTGTCGCTGGATGTGATGCGCCATCCGCCGCCGCGTCATCCCGGGAAGAAAAAAAAAATATGGCGGAAGCGAAGTCAGCTTGCGCCGCAGTTGCGGTGTTGCCAACTCAGCTCACTTTTCAGAACCCCTCCAGCGACTATATTTTTAAAAGCATTTACCAGCGACCAATCTGGCGACTCTTTTTACGACATGTCACTGGCGGCTTTTGGAGACTCTTACGCGAAAGCATGTATCGTTCCTACTCTTGTCCTCCAGCTGCAGCTGCTGCCGCGGGGCCTCCCCATCCCAACGCCTTTCTCCCTTTCCCACAAGAATCCCTCTCAGCGCTGCAGTCCGAGCAAAGAGGATTTTAGTGAGGAGTTTACCCTCAGCGCCCAGACTGCAAATGAAGCGCTGCGATGCGGACGCGGATTGACGGCGAAATTGATCACAATAATTAAAAATAGCCTGGGCGCTTTGTAAAAAGTGAAAAAAAATCAGTAACATGCAACCTTTTGTAAAACAAATAAACATGGCAATCGGAAGCACCACTGTTATGACGCAGCACCTGCCAAAAAGAAAACATGTTGGAGCTTCAATGGCAGTGAAGATAGCTGATCAGCAGGATGAGTGACCATGTTTGTTTCATTTTAATGTGGGGAAACGTAACGTTAGTTTCTCAGGTAGCTCATCTGATGCTTTCCTTACCGTGTTAGTAGGTTACAGACAGTGATAAGGTTGGCTACTTATTTTTACTTTTAATTTCATTTGAATTAGCTTAAGCAGTGTTTATATTTTCTTTATAAATAAATTAACTTGCAAATTATGAGGGCAAGGCTTTTAAAGTTTAAATCTTCTGGCAAAGATAAAGTAAAGAAGATCCTGCAATTTATGGAAGTTAAGCAGAATAAAAAATCCAGCAAGATCAGTAATATGTCAATTAATTATCTGCCACATTCCCATGTAAATATCTGTCTTTGGAGGATGTGTTTTTTTTTTACCACCCCTAGTTCTCTCATTTTTTATTCCAAAATACAATTTATAATTTGAATCACAGGGCTATTTTTTATCTCTATGGTTCAGTATTTTCTCAAGTAGCAACTTTAACTGCTATACTTTCCTGTCTTAAAAGGCAGAACTCTTCTAGTCTAAAAAACTCATTTGTTGAAATGGGGGCCTATTGTTTGAACCCCTTAGGGGCTTTTAAAAACAAAATGCCTGTCTCTTTTTTTGCTTTTATGAAACAAAGTACCCTATATTTTGTGGATGTACAGCTACATTTCTCATGTAAGTTTGCGTAGTTTTAAAACAAACATTTATTTTTCCTATTGCACCAGTACAGTTAATGAGAAACCTGTACTTGTGTGTTTGTTTGTTCTGTCTAAAATGTTTATTTTGGAATAAAGAGGTTAATATAAAAAATATTTTTGTGTCCGATTCATCGATTAATCGAAAAATAATGGCCGATTCATCGATTTTCAAAATAATGCTAGTTGCAGCCCTAGTTCTAGGTATGCAGAGCAGGCTGGAGCCAGAAGACCTGAGTGGTCTGGAGGGGGTTGATACACTGATAGCAAGTCTGCTGTGATGTATTTAGGTGCTAAGCCATTCAGGGATTTAGACTAACAGAAGTATTTTAAAGTCTATTCTCTGAGATACAGGGAGCCAGTGTAAGGACTTTAGAACTGGGGTTATGTGCCCTACTTTCTTAGTCTTAGTGAGGACACGGGCAGCAGCGTTCTGGATCAGCTGTAAAAAGGCTGCTAGTTTACATTAGATAATGTACAGTAGCACACGACTCTAAAGACATTTGGTTGTGACGCATATTTTAGAGAGTGACAGTGCTGTAGCTGAGGGGTGCGCGGCTCACAGAGGGCAGTCAGTGTTTACGGCAGTACTATATTTAATAATTCCTGTAGGGGGAGCAGGACTAAAAAAATGTAGCCAGTCATATTAATAAATGAAATAGCAGCCACCGTCATGAGAAACCACAACAACTAATGCTTTTACATTCTTGCTGTTCCTCTTTCAGAGATTAAATAATATATTCTGATAAAACAGACGTGATAGCATCAGCTAGGCGTACGTCCTCCTGTGCTGCCATGTTTGTTTTTAAATTTGACTGTGGGCTCAGTAGTTACTGCTTTCCTCACTGCCATATGTCCAGCTTTAAGGCATAACACTGGAGCGTGATTGGCCAATGCATTTTGGGTCAGACTTGAAAGATTGAAAGTCGTAGGGAAGCGGCTGTTCTAACGGTTGCAGTTCCGAATTCTCCCGAGAGATGCCCCGACTTTACACGAGTGAATAAAGTTAATGTGATTGGTCGTTTATCAAAGGGGCGGGGTTGTTGTGGCAGAAGGTTCGAAGCAACTTTGATTGTGGCCGGTTTCTTAGAAGAATCTTGCTAACCAGTTAGCAACTTAGTGTTAGTAGGTTCCCAATGGGAAATTACATTGGGACCAAGTAGCTCTAAATTGGTGACTTAGAAACGACACTGTGAAGGAACGCTATGGACAGCTGAAACATGCGAAAAGAGGAGGAGAGTTTTGTTTTGAAGGTTGTGGAAGGATGAGTCTCCTTCGACATACATATTTTATTTAGAGGAGAGAAAGTGGGGATGAAGATGTTGTGGAAGAGGACGCCAGGGCAGCAGAAGCTTGGTTTGGTGTAGAAGGCTTTCAGCCGTTACAGATTGTCTGCGCCCTTGGCCTTTGCAACGCTGCAAGCAGTTCTGTTAGCTCTACGAACCACAGAGACACAGATGTCCATCCCCGCGGAACACTGGGGACTGAACTCAATGGGAAAGAAATGATTCTTATTTCAACCGTTGTGTATATTAGCTGCGACATATGAATCAAGATGCTATGACCGAAAAAATTTGATTGACAGACGACCGTTGATATATGATTGGCTGAATTTAGGCGTTCAAGCTGACGTACAACTAACTGGCCTGCATAAAATAATGAAAAAAAAACCCCACAGATTTTAAGACAGGATTTTTTTTTAATAGAAATTTTTAAAAATTTGGGACAATATCGTCTGATAAGAGTACATTTACATAAATGTTTAAGCCAGAATGAATTGACGTTTAAATATGACTTCCCTACGACTTTAACACATCCGATTTACACAAGGCTTCATCCAAATGAAGGCAGATGTGAATATATAAAACACTCTGTTCGAACAGAGGGATCTATTCAAATAAAACAGATGCACAACAGACTACATTTCAAACCTGCTTCCAGAGAGTGAAAGTATAATGTCAGCACCAACAGATCCCTGACAGGATAGCCCTATAACCGGCTACAGATGGGCATTTTTGCACATGTAAACAGATAGATACCTCACCACCCTTAATACACATGCTGTAATAAACGAGAGCAGCATTAGAGTCTAATAGTGATGTTTATGTAGATAGTTTATAAAGCTTGTAAATATGAGGGCCACTATGTCTGTGGAGGAGCCGTTAGTGGCCCCTGGGGCAGACTGTCTATTAGTTTAGCTTATGTTAGTTTAGCTTTAGATCAAATGTATCTAGCAGTCAGTCGGTGGGGCTTCCTACCGATTCTGGTGAGTTTCATCTGGGGTTTCCAGTGGCTCTCCAGCAGTCTGACGTCTTCCTCGTAGCGGACGAAGGTTTTTTCAACCTCGGTGAGGATTTCTTCAGCAGCCGCGGTTAGTCGCTCTCTGATAAACTCTCTCAGATGCTGAACTGAAGACATTGTTACTAAAACGACTGAAAAGTTAAACCGGGATACAAGAACACAGCCGTTATCTAGCAGAGTCCTCACAGGCTGCTGCTGGAGCTCTTTGTTTTGCCTCAGACTGAGACGAAGCAGTTGATTGGTCCGTTTACCGCCCCCTGCTGGACTGGAGTGGACATTGGCAGGAAAATCACAGCGTTCCACGACTTCTAATTAACTCTGTTGTAACCTAATTTTATGTTTAGCAAAATTCTTTATTCATAAACAGAGAGTATTGAGATCATCCCCAATCTTTAGTATTTTTTTTAAATCTGAATTTAAGTTATATTTGACATCTCTTGAATGTATCGAATCTTACTAATACCTAACTGAAATACTAATGGAACTGCCCACTGATGTACATTAATCCTAACATATAAATCTCCTTGTTGTTATATTAATTATTGTTTCATTATCATTACTCACTCATTCTTTATTTTCCTTATCAATGTTACTTAGTATTTCCATTTTGAAATCTGCCTCTACTATGCCTTCCATAGAATTTTAATGTTGTTATTGCCTTACTTGTTTGTACTTACTTTGTTTAAATAAAGTTTATTATATATATTTAAAAAAACATACCTCAACTTATACTTTACTACTGTTTATGCTCTAAAGCTGCATTCTAAGAAGACAAAGACTTCTTTGGTAAATTCTGGATGCTACCCACTCAGGACACTTGGAATACATTTGGACGAGGCAGTATGGAGGAATATTGACCGCGTTTTTTTGTGGACTTTTATGGACCTTTCTGCCTCGGCGGCGCCATACACCTCCATTATTTGAATGTCGTCAGCAGCACAGCAGAAGCCTCCCAGATCTCCAGATGCATTTTTGAGATATCAAAAAAGTACTCCAGAGTGTTGTTCAGCATGGGGGGTGAGTAGAAAATGAAGGCTAATCATGTTTTTGGGGTGTACTCTTTCTCCTTTAAAAGCTAGAGTGGAGGATGTTCTTTTTTCTTGGTGGATCATCAAAATAATTGGTCGCCTCCTAACTTTCAATCATTCTGGTGATATGTTTACATAAGTCCGTCCTACGTGCTCGTCCCTATTTTCACCGGCAGGTGGCGAGTCTGGCATAGTGGGAAAATTGCAAAGCTTCTTTTGGAAACTAAGCTTGTATGAGCAATGCAAACAGCAACTTTAAAACAAAGCGTGCACAAGGACAAATGGGCTCATGCACACTCTTACACGTGTTTAATAGCTGTTCCCTTCGGGAGCAGGTACAGGGTTGTGCATGTGCATTTATTTTGAGCAGAGGGCGGGTCTATTCGAACGTTCACAAAAATCCTCCACTCTACCTTTAAGGTTCTATATTGGTCCAACAAACACTGTTCCTCTGACAATCAGTCTTTTAACTTTTCTCTACAATCAGAATTATTTTACTATAGCAATTAGAGTCAATCAGAGTTTTTATTTATTTATTTTTTTGATTGATTGTTTGATAGATTCGTTTTATTGATCTCACAGTGGAGAAATTGAATTGTTGCATCAGCTCAAATAGTCAAAGGAGAAGAAGAAGGTGCCAAAGGAAGAGAAAGGTGCATGGGATATATACAGTGTATACAGTGCGTAAATATATGACATCTTTTTTTTTAGTAGGATTATTATACAATGTTATTGCACACAGGGTGCTGTATGCATAGATATAGACGGATTATTTATATTTATATATATATATATATATATATATATATATATATATATATATATATATATATATATATATATATATATATATATATATGCTATATATATAGTTATATGCGCTATATGTCAAATAAATGGTCTATTTTAGTGGGACAGTACATCCAGCTATCATAGGGTAACCACATTTTGATTTTTAAAAACATTATGCCTTCCATTGGTGTAATGTTTGCAGTACAATTATCAGGAAAAAATAAAATATGAGCTTTTCTCTAATCCCCAAAATACATGCTTTAGTCTATTACAAGCATTTCTGTCAAAATTACAACAATAGCCATCTTTAAAAACCAGAGGTGGGTAGAGGAAATCTTACACAAGAGTAGCATTTCATTAACATGTTATTACTCCAAATAATAACTCAAGTACAGATTTTTTTGTTTGCTCATAAGAACCACATTTAATTGTTTTAACGTTTCTCTGATTGGAATCATTTTAATTTTGATTAAATTATCATGATGTTCTCCTTTAGGATTATTTTCTAATTTATAGCATTCATGACAGCATTTTATGGAAGCGAGAGTGGTTGTATGCGTCCAAAACTTTTTCACTAATGACTGGAAACTGGTAGATAATTTTGTTAAAAGAAAATTCTGGAGAAAGGAATAGAAGAGAAGATGCAATAATGATATGATAGAGGGCAGGTTACACCAAATTTGTGTTATAAAAGATGGTTAAAGATTTAAAAAAAAATGTGAGTTGTGGAGAAAAAGACAAATTGATCTTTTTGTGATGGATTGAGTTAAATATGTATTAATGAGAAAATATAATAGGAGAGGGAAATAATGGAGTCTAAAATAATTTAGGAACATAGCTGTATATTAGTATTATGAATCCTAATATTCCACAAATTTCTAAAGATCATTCTTACACTTAACTAAAACAGAAAATAATGGTGGCTCTTGTACGCTAGGTGGCAGTATGCGCCCGAGAAGTTGTTTGCGATTCGCCATTTTGAAAAAAGAAGAAAAACTAGCAGTTGACCAATAGCTGTTTCCCATTCTTGATCGACTTGTCGGACCTAATTAAAAGTAATTTGCATGTTACTTTAAATAGGTAGCTATCTTAACATAGGGAGAGAATCATAAAATGTTCCATTGCATTTTCTACTTAATGTTTAACGGAATATTGGCCTGAGTTTCATATTTGCTAGCAAGTAGCGCCTTGGTGCGTGGTCACGTGATTCGGAGAGCGTTTCTTATTGGCTCTGCAGTGCGCAGACTCATAAATCCATCATGGCTGAGCCTTTGTAGTGGGTTTTCGAAATCGTTAGTTTCCTTTTTCTGTGCTATATATGGATCCAATCCCGTTTTTTTTTATAAAAGAAGAAAAGAACAAACAGCATTCTTGAAATGGAACGTAAAGAAGCTATCTTGGATGGAGAAACCTTCTCCTGTTCAATCTGTTTGGATCTACTGAAGGATCCAGTGACTATTCCCTGTGGACACAGCTACTGCATGAACTGCATTAAAACACACTGGGATGAAAAGCATCAGAAAGGAATCCACAGCTGCCCTCAGTGCAGAGAGACCTTCACTAAGAGGCCAGTTTTAAAGAAAAACACCATCTTAGCAGCTTTAGTGGAGCAACTGAAGAAGACTGGACTCCAAGCTGCTCCTGCTGATCACTTTGCTATACTTCCACTGGACCTGTGAAGATGTGGCCTGTGATTTCTGCACTGGTAGAAAACTGAAAGCCATAAAGTCCTGTTTAGTCTGTCTGGCCTCTTATTGTGAGAAACACCTTCAGCCTCATTATGATTCAGCTACATTTAAGAAACACAAGCTGAGGTGAAACCTTCAAGAACCTCCAGGAGAACATCTGCTCTCAACATGATGAGGTGATGAAGATATTTTGCCGCACTGATCAGAAGTAATATCTGTTATCTCTTCTGCTCTGTAGAGGAACATAAAGGCCACGACACAGTGTCAGCTGAGCAGAAATGGCTGAGAGGCAAAGCGAGCTGGAGGAGAGACGAGGGAAGAATCCAGCAGGGAATCCAGGACAGAGAGAAAGATGTGAAGCTGCTTCAACAGGAGGTGGAGGCCATCAATCACTCTGCTGATAAAACAGTGGAGGACAGTGAGAAGATCTTCACTGAGCTGATCCGTCTCATCCAGAAAAGAAGCTCTGACGTGAAGCAGCAGATCAGATCCCAGCAGGAAACTGAAGTGAGTCGAGTCAAAGAGCTTCAGGAGAAGCTGGAGCAGGAGATCACTGAGCTGAAGAAGAAAGAAGCTGAGCTGAAGCAGCTCTTAAACACAGAGGATCACAACCAGTTTCTCTACAGCTACCCCTCACTGTCAGCACTCAGTGAGTCTACACACTCATCCAGCATCAATATCCGTCCTCTGAGACACTTTGAGGATGTGACAGCAGCTGTGTCAGAGCTCAGAGATAAACTGCAGGACATTCTGGGAGACACATGGACAAACATCTCACTGACAATCACTGCGGTGGAGGCTTTACTTTCAGATCCAGAACCAAAGAGCAGAGCAGAATTTCTTAAATATGCATGTAAAATAACATTTGATCCAGATACAGCACATAATAATCTGCTGTTATCAGATGGGAACAGAAAGGTTAGAGTGACTGATAAACTTCAGTCTTATTCTAATCATCCAGAGAGATTTACTGATTGTTTCCAGGTCCTAAGCAAAGAAAGTCTGACTGGACGTTGTTACTGGGAGGTGGAGAAGAGAACCAAAGCCGTTTACATTGCTGTCTCATACAAGAACATAAGTAGAGCAGGGAATGGAAGTGGACTGGGATATAATAACAAATCTTGGTCTTTGTATTGTTTCCAAAATGAATATGAAGTTTTCCACAAGAAAATCTCAACTTCCTTCTCAGCTCCTTATGCCTCCAGAATAGGAGTGTACCTGGATCACTCAGCAGGTGTTCTGTCCTTCTACAGCGTCTCTAAAACCATGATTCTCCTCCACAGAGTCCAGACCACATTCACTCAGCCGCTACATGCTGGAGTCTGGATTTTTAACTTTGGAGATACTGTTGAACTTGGTAAAATGAAAAAAACAAAAAAATAGACAAGATGTTGGGTTTCTCTTTGCGTTTGAAGCTGTTCTTTCAGTATTAATCCTACTTTCAAATCAACATCATCTCGTCATGGGATCATATTTTTAGTTGTGGTCAAGTTTTTCTGAAGATTTATACTCATTTTTTTTATTTCTCTTTTTATAACATTGCATTAATTTATCCAACTGTTTTTGTCTGCAACTAAATTTTGTTTTGTATTTTTTTTTACTTTTGCTGTTTCTGAAGTTGGAAAATAAACTAACTTAGCTACAATAATATTTTCAGACTGTTCATTATTACATCCCATGAAATTGTTATAGTTATAAAGGTTACAAAATAAATTTAGAGCAGTTTTTCAGAGAAGGAATTTAAAGACTTGCAGTTTATTTTTTTCTTTTTGGTTATTTAACTAAAAAGCCTTTAAAAGTTGCCTATTAAAATACACTTTAGAGCTTTTTATCTTGACTTGTTTTATATAATATCTAGAAAGAAAAATCAGATATCCCAGTTTTGGTCAACGCATCCTTGCTGTTAGGGTTTTGTGACTCCTATTAATAATCTAATTTGAAATGATAATCTGTTTCAATCTGTTCACACTATTTTTTGAACTAGTTTCCTCTATGGGGCAACAGGTGAACACCGCTACCTTACCAAAAGAGGGCTTTGTAATCCTGCTGCTCAGGCAGAAGCGGAAGTTGAAGCTCCCCTCTCTCAGCATGGCTTTGTTTATTCAGCGTTGAAGTAAATTAAAATACAATATATGCTATAAACATGGGAATATAAAGATAAATAAAAAACCTTTGTTAGAACACTGGTGTTTTTATGATAAATAATTTCAGAACTTTAAATAATATACATTCAATTGGCTGCATGTGTTTACAACTTCAAGCCCTTTAAAAAAAAAAAGCAGTTTAAATCTGGCATATTGTATTTTAAGATGTTCAATGGTGGCCCCAGGTTTATATATCTTGGTAATATGAGTAAATATTTTGCAATTTTTCTGGGAACATAAAGAAAATGACAAAGACGTCAATGTGCAATAGGTAGTGGTTGAATGAGGCCTAATGCAACCAAATTGTGTTTTTTTTTTGTTTGTTTTTTTTCTGATACTAATAATAAAAAATGGCCAAATTATGAAGGTTTACGTAACCCTGTCTCTAACCTGCTGCACTTTTAAAGTGGTTCAGAGTTTGTTGTCGTAGCTGTTTTTATAGTAATGGCCACAAAGGTCAGTTATGTTGTCACTACTCCTAATACCTACTTGTTGAAGTTATGAGGGTCTGTTAGACATTGTTTCTTCTTCTGGAAACTTCTCATTAGAGTCAATTTTCTTACTTGGATAAAACAACTTTTAACATCCAAATGTATGATTTGATTCATCTGTCTCTGTAAAATGCCTTGAGATGACATTTTGTGAATAGGCACCATATAGATACACTCAATTGACTTGAATACAGAGGAGGTTAAAAAAGGGAACAGAGTCTATAAAATGTATGAATGCTTTATCAGATAATCATCTGCTAAAGTGAAACCTTTAGAGGAAAGAGAGCTCTGTTAAGTTATATTTGGTTACTAAAAAGTGGTCAGATGGGACAGAGTTGAAAAGAAATACTTTGAATTTATTACAATTGATGCCAAATGTAAGCAAAAGGTCCAAAGTATGAGGATGAGAATGCACAGGCACATTAAACGCTACATTTAAAATCACTTTTAATGTTGACATGAATAATTAGATAGTTGTTGCCATGCCTCCTCCTCCCTCATGCCCAGAAATTTGCATAGTTTACAAATGTAGACTAAAATGAATTTTTTGGCCTCAGTGAAAAGGGCAATCTGTCAGTGACTTTAATGATGTTTATGTTTTTGATAGCCAGGGCGGAGTTATATGGGGGGCCAGGGGTGGCCATGGTCACCCTTAGCCAATCATTGGCCACCCCTGTGGCCACCCCTACCTTTTATTTCCGTCCAATACAGACGGTGGCAACAGCAATACTCTCAAGTGGAATATTTAAACCATTTAAATTTTTTGTGGGTAATTATGCACATCAGTATACTAACATTAAAGATAAGTACAGAATTCATGCTCTTTTCAGAACTACATTTTGTGTTATATATGGGGTAGAATGATAAAACTAAAGTCTCTTCATGCCATCTAGGAGTCTTCCGGGAAATAATCAATAGATTACTATTTTAATAAAAACTTTTAAATAATCAATTTATGTAGGTTAAGGTAGGCCTACTTGTAAATATGTATTTTATGCAGAATGATTATCGATAAAAGTAGGTAAGTAATGACAATGGAAAAGATTTTCACCCCAGAACTCAAACCTGAAAGAGTTTTATCCACTATACCTTTTATTTAGAAAGCATGGATGTTTAAATATATGCGTTTACATGTCAGCAAAGGCTGTAGGAAAGTAAAGTTTGTCTTTATTTTGAAAACGTGGATGTCTGGCTTGTTAGTTTTGCTTTGAGGTTCTGGCGTCTATCCACTTTCGGCCACCCCTCATTGGTTATTGCCTGGGCACCCTTATAAAAATGTCCTGGCTACGCCTCTGTGGATAGCTTATCTATAAAGTTAGTTTGTAAATCTAATGTTTATATAACACTTATGAGGTTATTTTGGTGATTAGGTACTGTATAATAATCACAAAACACAATAGTAATCAATAAATAAAACATTTTTAGAAGCTGTCTAAATCTGACAAAAAGGTCCCAGCTTTTTCATTTTTGGCTTATAGGCTATGCATCTTTTATGATGAAAACTCACTCCTGCAACTTTGGAGGTGATAGACCTTTGTTTCTTAAAGTTACAATGCAAATAGGATGATTGATTACTAATTTCATTTATGAGTCAAACAATGCAGCCACATTCTTAAAATGAAAAAGCATGTCTGGAAATGCTTTTTCATTTGAAATATGGTAACAATTCGCTTCCACAGTAAAAGTCTCCGCCAGAGAGCCTCACACACCGAAGTGGCTGCTGTTCCCAGCTTTAAACTCCACTTCCCATAATGCTTTGCTCCAACCTGCCTGCTAGCATGACTTCCATCCTTTCTCAGCAGCAAGCGAAGAGGAAACGGATGATTTATTTGCCTCTGCGAGCCTGATGTTCACCGCATAGACACGTCGGAGTTTTATCCAGAGAACATAACAGCTTGACCGAGAGATTTTAAGAGGTAAGAGTCACTATGGAGTGAACTATTTGGTCTAAAGGGAAGATAAAGGGAGCTTCGATGCTAGCTTGTTGTCAAATGAAACCAATGATGCGGGTATCAGCGACCTGGGAGCTGCAATGGTTTGGCTTTTCTAGTTTTAGCTTTTTACTCTTTTTGCCGTTGGTCTGCATTCCTGGTAGGGTGGCTCAGACTGTCGTTTAAAACAGCCTTCCGAGGTGTTGTTGTTGGGCCCTCTCAGCTTTTACAACCAGCTGCATATCTATTGTTTTAAGCTGCTGAAAATATGCAGATATATCTCATTATCTCTTAATTAAAATACATAAAACTCAATTTAAACAAAAATGACAGTTACTGGGTCTGTGTAGCCCAACTCAGAAGGTAGGGTTGTGTTTACATTACAGCCTTGACTTCATCATAAATGTTTATAAGGTTCCTGTTAGTTCAGCTGTGATCAAAGCTTAACATCCTGACAGGCTGTGTTTAAACAGGAGAATTGGGAGTCAATCATTTATCTCCTAAATTATAGCTGAGGTGTAACCCTACAAAGACGGTCTTGCATTTTAGAAACAGCACTCTTAACCCTTTAAAGCCCAGTATCATATTTGATACATGAGATTTTGAGATTTCTGCATCATCAGTGTGATGTTTTTGTTGTTGAAACACTGACTTAAATATTCAGGCACATGTAGTGAACAGAAAATATATAAAATATTATACAGAATTGCCGAATGTATCAAATTTGATGCAAATAAATGATCTAATTGAACTTATACAACATTTTTCAGAAGTTCTTTCAATTAATTCATGGTTCAGGCTTTAAAGGGTTAAGATAAAATTGTAATAAAAATGAGATACCCAAAATCGACTGCCCGGTTTTGTTGTTGACATTCAGTAAACTGCTTGATCTATCCAGAACCTGCTCCTCAATCATCTTTACATGGATGATTTATTCATTAAACGTAGAACATCAGTAATTATTATAAAGCAACTTTTTAAATATTCAACTGTTTTTGTCTATGCTTTAATCAAAGTCCAGCCCTAAAGGAGGTGCTGACCACCCTAGAAGATATAACAGGCTCCTTCCTGCCCTCCCTGCATCTTTTCTCAAAATGGTTAAAATCTTGCAAAAAGCTTTAGAAGCCTGAAGAATAAAATAAAGAGACTGGCAGACAGCTTCTATCCTCGGACCATAACAACTGGAGAGTCATTTTTTTCACAGCTTTTACTTTCCCCACATATCTAATAATAGCTGTAAACCAATTAAGTTGTATGATTACAACCTGTTTTATTGCAAGCAGGTTCTTGATGCACAAGGGCTTTTGATTTAGAGGGGAAATTTAGGCGTCTGCTAATGGGTTTTTTTTAAGTTTAATGTTTTGTTATAATAGAATTTCAAGTGTTAAAAATACACTACTGCTCCATATACCTTTTTGTTTTATTTTATCGATTCATCTTTGTCTAATGCCACAAATAAGCCTGCGATCCAAGTCTGATGTTTTTCCTCATATGTGACTCATATATATATATAACGTTTTCAAAGCTGTCTGAGAAGCCCAGCTTATAATCTTTAGACCTTTCAAAAAAGCGAAATGAGGCCACATCTTTGTTGTAGTGAAATTCAAATAGTCTTTGATTTCAGAAAATCCAGGTCCTAAGATGCTCATAAGGCAATGTCCAGCCTCAGAGATACGTTTGGGAACGCTCACATTTATTATCCACAAACTTAGTATTGAATGCGATCCAAATTCATTGGTGGTCTATGGCAGCCTGCAGAGGAAAAGGTAATATAGATCAATACGTGGATATGAGGAAGTATGTGACAGAGAGCGGTAAAAAACGTTGTGATCTCCCAAACCCTCAAACACTGCCCTTACCTTGACACTGGTATAGATTTCCCTACAGCGCCACCAGTGTTGGAGCAAAAATATGGGCAAGAGAGTCAATTCACATAAAAACCAAAACAAACCAATTTATCGAAACCAAATAAGGTGGACCATAACTATGCCCAAACACAGAACTACAAACGGCTTCTTTAGTGGCAGTGAGTCAAATTCATATCTGACTCTTTTCAAAGCATCTGTGGTCTGAATAGGCGTTCTGCATTTTATTCTGGGGCTCCAACTATACGTCCACACAAACTTCTGTTCAGCAGAAATCTCACTGATTGCTTTGGAAGGGCTGTTTTAATGGTCAAGCTGTTTTTTCTTAGCCTCTGTCTTTGTTAATGATGTGGTCATTCTCTCAGCTGCTTTTGCTTGTTTAATAACAGCACAGAGACACAAACAGACAGTCTATTTTCTTTATTTATAAGTATTATTTCAGTGAAATGTAATTAAAAACTACTAGTGACAGTCACATTCATCATTGCATCCGTAAACGGTGCGCTGCTGTGTGTGAAACCTACATTCTCTGTCTGCTCATGCAGGTTGTTTTGATGTTTTAGGAAGTTGGGTTTAAGATTGATCGCATCTGCATTTAATTACTAGTATGGAAGGAAATACCGAAAAGATTGGATTTCAGAAAAAAAAAAATCATAATTGGGTATCTGACCTGCTGTGTGAATGTAGCCTAACATGGAAATAAATGAGATTATAACCAGGATGCTATTTTTTTCTCTAGGCCTTCTTGGCAGTTTGATTTACATTCAGTTTTTTTTCTGTGTGTTTCCATGAGTAGAATATGTTGATGATAAATGATCCATATTGTATTCTGCACAGGCAGAAGTAAACATAGAAGCAGGTGTCGTTCAGTCTAATCAGCTCAAGGAGCCTTTTTATGCATCTCCAATGATTTTATAAACCTTTGAGTCGCTGCTCACATTTTCTATTTTTTACTATTTCTAATAGGCAGAGATGAGGCTCCATGTTGTGCCAGGCTGAATGAATAGATAATTTTATTTGATCTCTCAGAAATCAGCACAGCTCAGCTCATGGAAGTGTGTGCTTCCTATGGTGCTTTCTGTAAAGCTGAAAATGACCCATTTAGATTTTTATTTATATAAAAAATGACAAATGTTATCTAAAATATTAATATCCATTAAAAATGTTTTTTTTTTTAACAATAACATTTCACATTAGGTCCAAACTGCTAAATCAAAATGAGAAATGTTCTTCATAATTCTATGCAAGACAATAAATGTTGACTCATCCTCAGCGGCGCTGCTGTTGCTACACCTCCTTTTGGAGAATTCATTGAACATTTTAACAAACAGTTTTTCAGGGGATGCTGCAGTAAACTGATGCTTTAGCTTTAAAAAAAAACTTATAACAACTTTAATTACAACTGGTTTGACAAGAAACTGCCTTTTTTATTTTGAAACGGCATCAGGCTGAGTTGTTCCGGGACCCGAGGGTACATGACTGATGTCTCCACTGTGTTAATAGGTTATTATAGATGACGTAATTCATTCTGTTTGCTGGTCGCTGCAGCCTAGAGGTGTCTGTAAAGGAGTCAAAATATTGTATCTGTTTCTGCTACGTTATGGTGGTTAATGTTTTATTAACTGCTGTCACTTACATAATGCAAATTTCAAGTGATCCTACAGAGAGGAACAAAACAGCATTGCTGTTGTCTTTATTAAATGTCCATACCAATGAAACGTTTTGTATGTTGGGTTAAGTTAAGGACTTGGACTCTCAATAAGGCTCAGAGCATGTTTTATTGGACAGCTAACAAGTAACAACAGATTAAATACAGACCCATGTGAGAAGTCCACAGGTCATATTTTCATTTCGCTAAACACATGATTAAATAAATTTGACTTCCCATGCAAGGGGAGTATTTTCTTAGATCATGAGATTCTGGGAAATCTGTCGGCCACAGGTTCTATTTTCAAATGATCTATCTCAGAACATCTGTCTCTCAAACATTCAAGCTATTTGCAAGAAATCTGTAAAGTAAATACATTACAAGGAAGCAGGCTGACATCATATTTTTGTGTTTAGTCATTCTGAACCAGCGTGGAAGTTAAAGTTCTAGCTGGAAATAAACACAATTGCCTGATGATGCTTATTAAAAAATAAAATGGGTAATTACTGACTGAATGAAGCAGGATTTAGCCAATTTGGATTATGAAATATCATAATAATGATAATATTTTATCATTAAAGATAAGTATTGTTGGCCTTTTTAGGGTTAATCTGGTTCAGACCTCATGCCTTTTAACTGTAAGCGCTCAAGGGGAAGTGAAGGGAAACTACAAAGTGACTTTGTACAAACTGTGAATCAGAGAATATCTGCTCAGGGACATCAAGAACCATCATAAGGTATTTCTTTTAGCAGTGTTTTTTAAATTACTTTAACACTAAGTTGTGGTTTTTACTTTTATACAAGTTTTCTGCATGTTCTCTGGTTTAACTGGATTGAAAAGGCTCTTAGTTTTCTAAATCAAACAAAGATAATAAAGCTTCTTTTGTGAAAATTGTTTAGATAAAACATGTGATGAGAAAAAGCTGCTGAAGTTTGAATCATGTGCCATTTTTCCTCTTTGTAAAAGTTAATGACAGTTTATTCAAATGTACAGTTTGTTTCACTTCCCTAAGCTAACCTACGTTACCAGAAAAGCCTTCTGAGCCAAAGAAACAGATTCCTTCAGGGTTTATATAGCAACGCAGGAAATATCCCTGTACAGTTTATCAAGTGACTTAACTATAAAGTTCAAAATAGCCCAAATTGGCCCTGTGTGTCTATTGCATATTTATTTTCTTGTTCTATTTAACATGTAACCTTTAAAATCAGAAATGTGCTAATAGTGTACAACTATAAAGTATGTTTTGAATAATTTAAAACACTTGATAGTGTGATTTCACTCTTCAAGTGAATATTCAGAAGTACAAACTTGGACAAAATTATTACGGTAGTACTCCTTTGTTTAATAAAAGAAAGACCCACAGTGGCCTTAGAAATAACTTTGAACTGGCAAATGTAAAAATAGATTAAAAAAAATCCTATAAAATTGAACAAATAAAAGTCGGGCACTGCTTTTCGACCATTTTAACAGAAATAAACTCATCAGACAGGCCTGGCATACCCATTTTGTTGCACAACCTTTTGGGCCAATCACTGCCAGTAGCTATGTTTACATGGACACAAATAATGGGGCTGAAGGCCTGATCAGTTCAGAAATATTTCATGTCAGACTGAAGATTCTAATCTGATTCGGTCTATTGAATTTTTATTCAGGTGTTTTTCTTTTTGATCGCCATTCCGATCAGCGTCCCTGTACACACCCATGAAGATCTTTAGTGTAAAATAATCTCCACTGCGCACGTGTGTAACAGCAACATGCCGTTTTTCACTTTAGTAACCTTTGTTCATGGTCCTTTGCAGAGCTTGCTCTATATGCAATGTGCAGATCAACATGTCTCCTGCCCTCTACCCCTGTAGCAAAGGAGCAGTTACTATAAGGTGCAGCTGAGCCCTTAACTAAACTAAAATAAACACCAAAAACAAAACAATGATGCGTCGAAGGTGCATAGTGGAAAAAAATACATCAACGGACACAACTGAATAAATGAAGAAAAATAAATGTGCTGGTCAGGCACAAGGAGTAGCTGAAGTTTAGGATGGGTGAAAAGGTATTTGTTTGTTTACAAAACAGGCTGCTTCTTCTTTTACTATTTAAGTGTTTTCGGGTTGACAGTTCTGCGCATGCTGAAATGATTTCTTCTCATTTAAATGATTGGACTGTGCAACCAATTTAAAAACTCTTGTTACATGTATACAAACGTCATGATCTTTTCTTCTGTCGTTATCTTCCGCTTTATGTGAGATGGGTCGCAGGGGCAGCAGTCTCAGCAGAGACTCCCAGACTTCCCTCTTCGCTGACACCTCCTCCAGCTCTGCTGGGGGGAAGCCCAAGGCGCTCCCCTGCTAGCTGAGAGACTTAGTTCCTCCAACATGTCCTGAGTCGTTCCCTGGACCTCCTCCCTGATAAGAATGTATGTTTTGTTATTGCGTGCACTTCAGAGCCATTTATATAAAACATGCAAATGTACAAAATGCACATTTTTGCAGGAAAAAATTAACTTAGTTTTATAGAGTATAGGAGGAGACCAAGGACGCATTTCTGTGGTACGCCACATCTCCCCTGAACCATTAAGGATTGATGAATATTCATCTGAGAGAGAGGAAAACTAATATCTTTCTGTCATTTTTCTTTCAGATTCTGTGATGTGTTTAACCCTCACAAACCGACTGTAAACACCCACATGACCCACCGCTGGCGACTCTGAGACCTCGTTCTGAGCAGTGGGCGGGGCCTGTCCTGTCCACGGGGGGGACCAGGGATGGAAAGCCGATGCAGCAGCGTGGATTCACGGCTGACCGCCAGAGGGATGGGGTCTGTCAGCAGCACGCAGCAATCTGTAAGGGTGGAGTCGTACGAACCCGGAGAGAAGAAGTGCATCTCAGACGTGCGGAGGACATTCTGCCTTTTTGTCACCTTTGACCTGTTGTTCATCACTCTGCTCTGGATTATTGAGCTAAACGTAAGACAAGTGGAGGTTAAACTGCACGCCTCCGTTATTGTTAACGGTTAAAAAGAATGTTTGTGCATAAACTGTCATTAAGGCACATTTCTGTCCATTTTATCTCCCAAAGTTGCTTTTAAATTATATTTTATTAAGCTGGTTTAAGGTTGTGTGAAGCAGCTAATGATTTACTCTATATGGTAACCATACATGAAACATTTTATTGGCTCTTCAACATGAGAATAAGTAGGTAGAGTCACTGGGTAAAACTAATAAGAGTAAGAACTAAAAGAATGATTTTAAATTCAGCCACATTTCATCTGTTCAACACTAAATGACTTTATTTCACATTATTTTTATCTCCAGTCATAAATAATACAAGAACTCTTAAGAGATTAAGCTACAAAAGCTTGTGATCAATATTACAATATCCATTTTATTTTAAGAAAAATATCCTTTCATAACATTTTTACCACTCGGTTAAACATTTACTTCATGAGCATATGCTGACATACTGTCTCCTTTGTTGGATTTATTGCTTTTACTTAACAAACTGTGTCTGAGTCATGTTGCGGTTGGCTAGCAGGAGGTCAGGCTGCTGTGGTGGAGCAGTTCAAGGTCAGGTTTGTGCTCAGTAGGAGGAAACGGTTGTTTCTTTTTGTAGCTGCTATTCCCAGAATTATTCAGTTGCAACAGGTTCAACCTCAACCTTACAATATCTCTGCAGGCTGCA